>PVKS010002912.1:0-104334 GCA_004027875.1 Aplodontia rufa | reverse complement strand
TGGTCAGAGTGGACATCTTTGCATTGTTTCCATTCTTAAGGGAAAAGCTTTTCATCTTTCACTATTAAATATATTAGCTGTAGGGATTTTTTGTAGATGCTGTGTATCATATTTAAAAATTTCACTTTTCCTAGTTTACAGGGAGTTCTATGATGGATTAGTGTTGGAAGATTACTTTTTTTATGAGAGAAAGAATCAATTTTATTTTTTATTTTTTCATCTGGCCTTTGTTTCTCCAATACTTAGTTGTGTATGTGGTGCTGAAGTTCAAACCCAGGTCCTTGCGCATGCCAGGCAACTAACTGCTTGTCCCACTGAGCCACCAGTGGATGACTTCCAGCCCCAGGAAGATGACTTTTTTGTATTACTTTTTTTTTTTTTAAGAGAGAGGGACAGAGAGAGAGAGAGAGAGAGAAAGCAAGAAACAACTTTATTTAGTTTTTCATGTGGCCTTCGTTGCTCTGAGACTTCTTCGTATGTGGTGCTGGGGTTTGAACTCATGTACTCGAGCATGCAAGGCAAGTGCCATAACCACTGAGCCACTGCTCCAGCCCTTTTGTGTTACTATTATTATAGTCAACGTTAAGACAGCCATATCAATTCACTTGTTAATGAAATGGCTCATATACTTTGTAGAAATACTAGTTTTGAAGTGAGCATAAATAGCTAAACACAAAAAAAAACAACAGAATAGTGAATATATTACAAGATGAAAATGATAAAATATGTAATCTTCCTTTCTAAACAGCAAACCCAGTCTTATTAGGATGAACTAACACTGGCTCCCATCTTCATTATGAATTTTAACCATTTCTACACTTCTTATCATCCATTTGAGCTTCTTCTCTCCTTAGTCATTTTCAAAGACTATTATTTGGCTGTTTTAGAGCAAAAAACATTACAATACCTGATGATGTTTATTTGGTATGCTATTGATTTTTATAGTCTGAAATATTTTTTCCTCAGTAGTTTCCTTCAACTTTAATTTAAACCTCAAGATGAAACAAGAAATTCTTAGAACTTTTTCTGTCATCATATATGTAATAAGAATAATGTAGTTCAGTTAATAGAACCAAGGGGCTATTAGAGTAAAAGTCTTGGATTTGATCCCATAGGAATAAACAACTAAAGCCAATATAGCCATTTGATGGATGCAAACTTTGGTTCCAAAAGGGATATTCCAAAGAAGTCATACTATCACTAGGAAGAAAACATCTCAAAAAAATCTGTCCCTTGGCCTTAAATGACTAGAATCATCCTCCTTTGGGAAGAGCAAAACACCATTGGTCTCCATTTATTTTAATATATAAATATATTTTCCCTCCATCCCAGGATATATGAGAAACACTCTGAAATCAAATTATTTATGCCATTTTCATTTCAGTCTGTCTCTCCTGGTATATTGTGATACTTAAAATAGCTAAAGGGTTAGTATCTGTCCTATTTGTCTTTGATTCCCTAGTTCCTAACACAGTCTGGCACACAGAGACATTCAGGAAATTTGTGTCAAATGAATGTCCAGCTACCTTTGGAGGTTGGATTGGCTATCTTGATTTTTAAATATTACTTTCTTCTCTAGTACCCAACCAGAATGTAGTTTAAGATACTAAGTGAGTCCCTCATTATTTACTCATTTACATTCTTTTTCTTTTTAAAATAAAGATGGACAATGAGAGAGAGAGAGAGAAAGAAAGAATCAATTTTATTTAGTTTTTCATGTGGCTTTTGTTGCTCCAACACTTCGTTGTGTATGTGGTGCTGAGGTTCCAACCCACATCCTCACTCATGCTAGTCAAGCGTACTAACCACTGAGCCACCACTCCAGCCCCTACTCATTTATATTCTTAAAAATTACCAAAAGAGGAGCCAGAGTGGTAGCTCAGAGGTTGGAGTGTTTACCTGTCGTGCACAAGGATCTCATTTCAAACCCAAGCACCACATTCACACCTCAGTGTCTAAGAAAAAAAGGCCAAATGAAAAACTAAATTAAAAATTTTTTATTTGTTCAACATAGTCTTATATATTAGAGGGAATCATTGTTACATAATCATGTATACACGTATGTTGATAAAGTACATTCAGGCCAATCCTAGTCTAGGATCTCTCCTCTTTGCCCACTCCCTGCTCTCATGTCTTCTCTGCATTACGTCTATGTTATAGATAGAAATAAGCATATGCATGTGTATTAATTTTGAAATTTCTGAGTTTCTCTGCCTACCTCTGTATAGTTGGGCTTCTCATGGGAGTTGAGAATTCCCTGTTACATTGATAACCCCTCTCATCCTCCCTCTTCCTTCTGCTTCCCTCCTTTCTCCCCCCCCCACCTTCATAGTTATGGTTCTCCCTGCTTATGTGAAATTTTACTGATGTTGAGATTATTATTTAAGCTTAGCTAACTTTCATCCTATCTTAGATTTTACTCTAACTTCCACACATGAGCGAAAACATTCAGCTCTAATGTCTCTGAGTTTGGGATATTTCACTCTACATAATTTTTTTCCATCCCCATCCATTTGGCTGCAAATGCTATGATATCGTTCTCTCTAATAGCAGAGTAGAATTCCAGTGTGTGTGTGTGTGTGTGCGTGTGTGTGTGTGTGTGTGTGTGTGTAAAATCATAGTTTTTTTAATCCACTCATCCAGCGAGGGGCATTTGGGTTGGTTCCATACTTTAACTATTTAATTGTGCTGCTATAAATATTGATGGAGCTGTGTTTCTATAGAATGCCAATTCTAGCTCATTTGGAAAAATACCAAGGAGTGGGATGACTGGGTTCTAAGGTGGTTCCAACCCTAGTTTTTTAAGGAGTCTCCACAAAGCTTTCCAGGGTAGTTGTACAAGTTTGCAGTCCTGTCAAAAGTATGATAGTGTACCTTTCTTCCCACAACCCCTCCAGCATCTATTATTGTTCATATTCTTCATTTTTGCCACTCTGACTGGAGTGAGGTGGAATCTTACTGAAGTTTTGATTTGCATTTCTCTGATTTTTAGTGATGTACAACATTTTCTCATATATTTGTGGACTTTTGGGAATTCCTCTGTTGAGAAGTTTCTATTTAGTTCCCCAGCCCATTTATTCATTGGCTTATTTGTGGTTTTGGTATTCAGTTTTGTGAGTTCTTTGTATACTCTGGTTATCAATCCCCTATCAGAGGCATAGCAGGCAAAGATTTTCTCCCATTCTGTAGATTCTCTCTTGACACTCTTGACTACTTGTTTAGCTGTGCAGAAGCTTTTCAGTTTAATTACATCCCACTCATTTATTCTTGGCTTTAATTCTTGCACTATGGGAGTCTTGTTAAAGAAGGAGGTGCCTACACCAGTGCCGTGGAGTGTTGATCCTATTTTTGATTCTAGCAGTTGTATAGTTGCTGGTTTAATTTCTAATTCTTTCATTCATTTCAATTTGATAACGTGTGGAAAAATTGGACAAATGCCTAGCCACATATGACATTCCCAGATTAACACAGGAAGACATTGAAAATCTAAACCAACCAATCTCAGGTAGCAAAATTGAAACTGCAATCAAAGACCTTCCAAAAAATAAAAGCCTGGAACCTGATGGATTCTCAGCAGAGTTGTATCAGACCTTTACAAAAGAATTAATACCTCTCCTTTTTAAGCTATTCCATGAAATTGTAAGGGTCAGGACCCTCCCAAATACTTTTTATGAAGCAAATATAACCCTGATACCAAAACCCAACAAAGACACATCAAGAGAAAAAAAAACTACAGACCAATTTCCCTGATGAACATAGACACAAAAATCCTTAATAAAATCCGAACAAACTGCATCCAAAAACACATCAAAAAGATAATACATCACGATCAAGTGGGCTTCATTCTAGGAACGCAAGGCTGGTTCAACATACGCAAATCAATAAACGTAATCCATCACTTAAACAGAATTAAAGATAAAAACCATATGATAATCTCAATTGATGCAGAAAAGGCCTATGATAAAATTGAACACCCATTTATGCTCAAAACCCTGGAGAAGATAGAGATCAAAGGGGAAGATACTTTAATTTTGTAAGAGCCATTTGTGACAAATCTATAGCCAATGTTATACCTAATGAAGAAAGACTGAAAGCATTTCCACTAAATTTGGGAACAAGACAAGGCTGTCCACTCTCACCACTCTTATTCAAGATAGTCCTCGAAACCCTAGCCATCAAACATGAGGAGTTCGAATAGGAAAAGAGGAAGATAAGCTATCCCTTTTTGCTGATGACATGATCCTATACATTGCGGACCCAAAAAGCTAATTAGAAGACTATTAGAGCTTATAAATGAATTTAGCAAAGTGGCTGGTTATAAGATCAACACTCATCCATCAATAGCTTTCCTATACTCTGGCAGCAATTCTGCCAGAGAAGAAATTAGAATGTCCATCCCATTCACAATAACTTCAAAAAGAATAAAATTCTTTAGCATTAATCTAACAAAGGATATAAAGCATCTCTACAATGAAAACTATCAAACATTAACAAAAGAAATTGAAGAAGATCTGAGTAGATGGAAAAACATTTCGTGTTCTTGGTTAGGCAGAATCAATATAATTAAAATAGCCATTCTGCCGAAAGCCCTGTATAGATTCAATGCATTCCCCATCAAGATACCAATGACATTCTTCATGGATGTAGAAAAAGCAATTCTCAGATTCATTTGGAATAACAGGAAGCCCAGAATAGCCAAAAACATTACTAAGCAAGAAAGAGGAAACAGGAGGTGTCACAATACCTGACCTGAAATTATACAATAGGACTATAGTAACAAAAACAGTGTGGTATTGGTATCAAAACAGACATCAAGACCACCGGAACAGACTAGAAGATACCAAGACAAACCCACAAATACTTAACCATCTGATATTTCACAAAAGGGAGCAAAAATGTAGTGTGGATGGGGCTGGAGCGTTGGCTCAGCAGTTGGGGCACTTGCCTGGCATGTGCGAGTACACGGGTTCAAAGCCCAGCACCTAAGTGTTGGAGCAACAAAAGCCATGTGAAAAACTCAATAAAAATTGATTCTCTCTCTCACTGTCCTTCTCTCTTTAATAGAAAAAAAATGTACTGTGGAGGAAAGACAACCTGTTCAACAAATGGTGCTGGACAAACTGGACAGCCACATGTAGACAACTCAAATTAGATCCTTTTCCGTCATCCTGCGCTGAGTAAAAGTTGATTCTTTCTTTCTCTCTCTCATTCTTTCCCTCTCTCTTCAAAAGATAAGTAAATAAAAATAAATATTTCCTTTTTTTTTTTCTAAAGAGAGAGGGACAATGAGAGAGAGAGAGAGAGAATCAGTTTTATTAATTTGTCATGTGGCTTTCATTGCTCTGAAGCTCCATTGTTTACATAGTGCTGGGTTTGAACTCACATACTTGCACATGCCAGGCAAGTGCCATAACCGCTGAGCCACCACTCCAGCCCAATAAATACAAAGCTTTTTAAAAAAATTACAAAAAGGAGATCATGGAGATGGGAAAGGTCTCAGATGGCACCTTGTCCAAGGCCAGCCTAATGCACCATCTCAGCTGATTGCTGATTGAATTCCTTGCAGTGAAGTCTAAAGACTTGAGTCATAAAATAACATGAACTTTTGGGAAGGAGACAGTTCAATTGTTAGAAAATTTATTCTAGCTCAAGTCACAATTGTGCATTTTTAGTTATTTATATCCATTGGTAATAATGTTTGGCATATCATAAACCATTGATTAATACCTGATGAATTTTTAAAACCCCAATAAAATTATTACAATTTTTATCTTAAAATAGATCATAAATCAAAACTCTTGTAACAAAATACCTATATACACATCATGGTCTTACTCAGAAATAAAAATGAACTTCTGCTAAGAATTAAACAGTGATACAACAAACTTTTTGAAAGTGAAATGTGTCTGAGGTTTTTATTTAAAGTTATTCAAGAAAGTGGAATATGAAGCATACAAAATTGGCCACATATTGTTGACAGTTGAAGTCATGTGAAATATGTTTAGGAATCATTGTATTATTATTTTTAATTTTGTATGTGCTTGAGATTTTGTTTGAAAAACCATGGTCAAAAGTATTCATATAAACACAAAACCCTAGGTGATTCTTGAGAATATATGGTCTGTGACTTCCTAGACTAAGTCAGGATAGGTACCACTGCCATCTCAGTAACTTTACTGAGGAAAGGGTTCTGTACACATCTCCAAGCTAATACCCAGAAGTAGCCAATTTGGTGCAGGTTTAGTTTTAGAAAACAGAGTAATTTTGTATTAAGGACATTAACATAAATATTAATAGCATACTTTACAGAAAGGTCACAGGAAATGAGATACCAATTTTAAGCAATCATTGGAAAGAAACCTTCTAGTCATCCTGATATGCCCTTCCACTCTTTCCTTTGATTATTAGTTGTTTGCCTCAAGTCAGTTAGTATATAATTACCCTTTTCAAAACCACGTGTAATGTCCAGAATTGATTTTGCTCTAAAATTATTCTGTTAGTTCTCATGCTCAAACCAGCTCATACTAAATTCCATTGTTTATCAATTAAGGAAATTTGAATACTTAAGCTTTTATATGTGGCTAAGGAAAAGTAAAACTGTCCCTCCCATCTGCTGGTTCATAGAGCAGCACAGATCCACAATATTTGTATATATATAACAGACCCTATATATTGTAGAATTGTGAGATTCCATAGCTTTCCTAAATCAAGACTAATTCCTAGCTCTAATTTTTTCTCTTATTCCTATCAGCTACATTGGAAGTTCCGGATCCTAATTCTTTTCTACTAGAACTTAACTCAAATTTCTAACAAACATATATGAACTTATTTTTCCCATAACTCTTTTAAAGTTGTCACCATATTTTCACCTTGAATTCTCAAACAAGATGAGACCTTTCGTTTTTAAAGCTTATTCCCCCACCTGCCTCCAGATTTTGTTGAATATGGAAGTTTATTTCTGGATGATTATTTTTACCTTTCATGCTTTCTGTTTTACAAATCCTTTCTGTTAAGAAACCATATTACAACCATATTATCAATAATTACTTAAACAGATTTATCACCATCATCTTTCTTATATACCACATCTTTCTTCATTTTAATGCCTTTTTATTTTGGTGAAGCCCCCTGCCTTAAGGGATTTTCAGAAAAGTTGTATTCAGGTTAATATATTTTCTGAGAACATACTAGTATTTCATGGTATCTTTCTTTTACCCTTACATATTAACATGAATTTTAATGGATATTATTCTTGCATGTAGTATGTAGTCTTTGAAATTCTCTCCTTTTCCTGCAAGTTCTGTTTAGGTTGAGGCCATTTATATGATTGCTCACTTTTAAGCTGTTTTTCTTTTTTCTTCATGTACCTGAGAATTTTTCTGTGCTTATAATTCTAAAATGAGTCAGTGTTAATAGGTAATGTAAATAGCAAAAACACTTGTATCGCTATGTAATTCTGCCCAGTGCATGACAACCGTGCCTCCTTTTCTCCCCTCTCCATGCACAAGCTCCTGTAAGCTGGGAGCCACTCAGAGATAGAGGCTGGTTTTACGCAAGATGGTAGCTTGGAGGCCCTCAGTTGTCATGCATTGGGCAGAATTACATACAACTGTTTTTGCTATTTACATTGCCTATTAATACTGACTCATTTTAGAATTATAAGCACAGAAAAATTCTCAGGTACATGAAGAAAAAAGAAAAACAGCTGAATTGTAACTACCTTTTCTGAGAATTAACTAGTGAGGGACCAAGAGTCCCTGACATACTCCTGCAGCCTCAACCAGGTTGATCAATAGACTTTCTGAATCTGAACAGAGTTGTGCTTGTATAAAGATACATGATAGTGTGTACCTTTTTAAAATAGCATCATTTTACATATTATGTAAAGAAAATGGGAAAACAGAAAATTAGCTTACCATGTTACAGTCCTTGTTTTACTCTGCATTTCTGACATTAAAAAGCATGTATCATCCATGACCCAACCTTATTCATTCAGACCCTGACTTTTCAAGGCTCCCTCTCTTCTAGATAATTTTGTTATATGTGAGCAATCTCACACAAAGGGCCCTTAAACCCAGACTACTCCCCTCTATGCTAGGGCAGAGTATTAAGCACCTGAAACTACCTAATACCAAGATAGCCTGCATTTAGGATTCATAGAATGTGGGAGTTTTTATAAACTTTATAAATTATTTTATCCAATTATATTACTTTAAAGATTTTTCTAAAACCATAAAGGAGAGCATGGTGAAGTGATTTGCTCATGATTACACATTGCATTAGCTAATACAGCAGTATAGCCCCACTTGATGAGATTTCCTGTACAGCCCAAGTATGATACCTAAAGGGACCAGAGCCTATATATATATATAAAATTTCCAGTGTTGGTATCAGATATTCTCTTTAAGATTTGCTCTTTTCAGCATTCATGACCTAAAGACAGTATAATTAATCTGGCATGAACAGAAACTAAGGGGGAAAACCTGAACATTCATAAGATGTATTTTCTTTCCCAGCAGGATTTAATTCAGTTTTGTTTTGTGGGGGTTTTTTTTCTGTTTTGAAGAACTTACATCCAGGTTTGTTTTTTGTTGTTGTTGTTGTTGTTGTTGTTCTCTCTTTTTTAAATTTAATTAGTTCTTTTTGGTGTATATGACATAAGAGTATATAATGACTTAATATTTTCCCCTCCCTCCCATGACAATAGTACATTGGCATGAGTATAAAAGCCTGTAGAATACCTTGTTTTAACTCAGTTCACTGTATTTCCCCTTTCTCTAGCCCCCTATTCTTTTTAGATATACTTGGCAATGGGATAAATGTTGACATTTTTATAAAAGCATGCACTATAACTTATTCTGATTTAGTCCCTAGTATTTCCCCTTCCCCCATTTTCTTCCCTCTACTGATCTTTCTGTTATTTATTAATAGTTTTTTTATTTAGTGACTTGATATACAAGTTGGTGAGATTCGCCATGATATGGTCATATATGAACATGAGAAAGTTAAGTCTGATTCATTCAACAAACTTTCCCTATGTCATTCCTCCTTCCTCCCTTTCCTTCCCCTTTGTTCCTTTCTTCTTTCTTTATTTTGGATTATCTTGCACATATCAAAGGCAATCTTTGAATTTTTGAGACTGGCTTATTTCACTTAGCATGATATCCTTCACTTCCATCCATTTGCCAGCAATTGACATAATATCATTCTTCTATGGCTGATTAGTGCTTCATTGTGTGTTTGTGCCACAATTTCTTTATCCATTCATCCTTTGGAGGGCACCTTGGTTGGTTCCATAGATTAGCTATTATGAATTGTGCTATGAACATTGATTTGGCTGCATCACTGTAGTATACTGATTTTAGATCTTTTGGCTATATACCAAAGAGTGGGATAGCTCAAATGGTGGAAATATTATTTAAACCATATTCCTGATAAGTCTGTCAGATTAATATACTGAAAAATAAAAGGTGAGAAGTAAGAATTAAAATGCTCATAAATTTCAAGAGGCCTGATACTTTTCAGACATTGTTTTATTTCACTAAGTCAAGAAGAGAAGAAGAGAGTAACAGTATGGTTGTGAAGGTGCTTATAAGAAAATAAAAGGGCAAGTCACGAGGATTTTAGTGATAAGTCCAAAGCTAAAAGTAAGATTTCATTCTTCCTTTTTTAGCATTCCTTAACAATAATTAACAGTGTAATTACTGAAAGTGATGAAAGATACATACATAGCTTGGAGAACCCAGAAGCCATGCAGTGTAAGTACCTTATCTACTGTGGTAGCATGCACATGGCAGTGGAAAAAGATTCAGTTGTACAATAGGTGAAATAGTTTCAGACTTAAATCAGGTTACCTCTATGTTGGCAATGGTATATATCATGACCAACATATAATCAAGCTATAATACTTATTTTTGTTTATTTTATTGACTCTATAGCTTTAAGGTGTGGAACAGTTAAGATTATACTAATTATCATTTTTATTCTATTGTAATAATGTGAGCATTAAATTTTATAGGAAGTCTTGTAAAAAAAAAACAAAAATTGATGCAAAAACTAAACGTTTAATTTACTATGCAAAATGGAAGAAATTATTATATAATGTTGAGTAAATACTTTGTGCTAAACAAGACACATTTTATTTTATACAGGAAATAAAATAATGCAATCATCTACTGATTTCCCTTCCATCTGTCATCCAAGTCCTAACCAGACCTGACCCTACACAGCTTCCAAGATCAGACAAGACTGGGTGCATTCTAGGTGCTCATAATAATAGGAATAGATGTTCTTTAAAGCAGTTAGTGTCTTGTTGAAGGCAGCGACCATGTGGTCTTGCAATAGAGCTCTATTCACTTTGTGACCTTGAGTAATATATAGGCCAAAGCTTCAGTTTCCTCTGCTGTAAAAGAAGGGAAGAAATGAGGGGACAATTAGATTTATTTCACATTTTGATATGAGGATCAAAGAAAAAATCATTTTGAAAAGTAAATTCATGTTCTAAGCTTGAATGATTGCCAAAAAGTTCTTTGATGACCATATCAGAGGATAGTTTCACCATGTATATTAAAGTGTTCAAGATTAGACCCAGAAATTCTATTTCTGTGACTGTATCCAAAGGAAAATGTCAGACTTCTTAATGAATGAACTAGATCTGTAAAAGTATCTCCCCAGTAGTGTTTTTTTTTTTCAAAGAGAAAAGGACAGTAAGATAGAAAGACAGAATCAGTTTTATTTAGTTTTTCATGTGGCCTTCATTGCTCCAACACTTCGTTGTGTATGTGGTGCTGTGGTTCAAACTCACATATTTGAGCATGTCAGGCAAGCACAGTAACTGCTGAGCTACCACTCCAGCCCCCCAATGCTGTTTTAAGAGAAAAATTTGGCATATGAGATAGGGAAGACCTAAATGTCCTAATAGGAAGAATGAGTAAATACATAAACACGTACATAATAGAATACTATGCAATTATATAAGGAAAGTTTAAGTTTAATTAACTCCCCCAAAAGAAGCAAATTATGCAATAGTATGTCCTATGATTTTGTTCTTGGAATGTATATGGCCACAATATAATCTAGAGCTGCTTCATTATTTTAGCTACTGAAAAGTATTACATAGTATGAGTACAACATAATTTTAAAGAGTTCCTTGTTGACAGATATCAATATTATCTTCAATTCATTATAAATAATGCTATAAACATATTACAGAGACAGCTATATAAATGTGTATAGCAGCTCAATTTACAATAGCTAAATTATAGAAACAACTTTGATGCCCTTCACTGGATGAGTGGATCCAAAATCTGTGGAAAATACACATACACACACACACACACAATGGAGTTCTACTCAGCTATTAGAACGATATCATGGCTTTTGCAGGCAAATGGATGGAAATAGAAAAAATTATGTTGAGTGAAATAAGCCAAACCCAGAGACTTAAGGATAGAATGTTTTCTCTCATATGTGGAAGCTAGAGTAAAAACTAAGATAAGATGAAAATTTGTTAAGTTTAATTAACACACCCACCAAATCTGAAGTAACACACAATGTGGGGGAGCTGTAGCTATGAAGGCGGATAGAGGAGAGCAAGGGAAGACAGAGAGGGAAAAAAAGGGTTTATCAATACTGTAGGGTATACTTCACCCCCATGAGAAGTCAAAATATACTCAGGCAGGCATATAAATCTAGAAATTTCAATAATTAAAATACATATATATGATCATTTATATCTGTAACATGGGGGAATTACAGAGGAAACATGAGACTGAAGAAGGAGAGATCCTAGACAAGGATTGGGTTTAAGCTACTTTGTCAGTACATATGCATGTATGAATATGTAGCATTGGATTCTTTCAACATGTAAGACTATGTTGAATCAATAAAAAGTAAATAAATGATAGTAAAATTAATTTAAAAATAAATAATGGGGCTGGAGCAGTAGCTCAGTGGTTACAGCACTTGCCTGGCATGTGTGAGGACACGAGTTCAAACCCCAGCACCACTTACACTTTGAGTTGTTGTAGCAACAAAAGCCACATGAAAAAGTAAATAAAATTGTCTTCCTCTCTCACTGTCACTTTCTCTTTAATAAATAAATAAAGCTGTAGAGAATATCCTCTGGAAAAAATTCCCAAAAAATAGAATTGTTTATATATACATATACACATACATACATACATACACACACACACACACACACACACACACATCCATACACACATAAATGTTCAGGTCTGTAAATTTTCACAGAGTAAAGGCACTGATGTCCTTATACCCAGATGAAGAAACAGATATTACCAGCATCTCTAAGTTCCTTTACACCCCCACCCCAGTTTACATAAAGGGCATTATCACTTTTACTTCTAACATGATAGATTAATTTTGCCAAATTTTTAATAAAAATTTTTTCTCATTTTAATATATATCCTTTCACAGAAATTGTACCAGTTCACATCTACTTACATAGGAAAATACAACTTCACCTGTCCAGGGGTTAATAAACTTTTTGATGTTGCTATTTATATAAGTGAAAATTTTTGTTGAATTTTTATTTTGCCTCTTATATAAGTTAAGGCCAGCATCTTTTCATAGTCAGTAGAATACCCTTATTTGCAGGGAATACATTCTAAGAGTTTCAGTTATATTTGAAAACTCAAATACTACTGACCATATGTATAATGTTTTTTCTAATACATACCTATGATAAAGTTTAATTTTTTAATTCCACACAGTGAAATATTAGCAGTAACTAATAATAAAACAGTTACAATAATATACTATAATAAGTTGTGCGAGTGGGTTCTCTCTCTCCACCTCTGTCTACATATGTTATGACCTCATTGACCATGGGTTACCAAACCTTTATGTGACAAAAACCCTTGGATAAGGAAGGACTGCTATATTTCTGTATCCAAGAGCTTTTTTTAAAACCTGGTTGAAGCCAGGGGTGCTTAACCTCTGAGCCACAGCCACAGCCCTTTTTCTTTTTTTTTTTTTTTTTTCTTTTTCAAATGGTCTTGATAAGTTGCTAAGGCTGGCTGTGAACTTGCAGTCCTCG
The DNA here is from genome assembly GCA_004027875.1 of Aplodontia rufa. NCBI lineage: Eukaryota > Metazoa > Chordata > Mammalia > Rodentia > Aplodontiidae > Aplodontia > Aplodontia rufa. Next base: position 91,271 of record PVKS010002912.1, on the reverse strand, counting down.
TGCATCAGTTCTGGGAACACAGGTACGCAACACCACACCTGGCAAGATCCATTTGTTTTTTCATGTCTGTGAATGATTCTTGTCCTTTCTTATTTTCTTATTGATGTATAATTTACTTTAGTATATATTAGAGAAAATACCACTTTGTCATGTGTATTACAATTATTTTCCTACTTTATTGTGTATTTTTTTATTTTATTTTTCCTACAAATATTGTCCTTTTTCTTTGACTGTTGAGTGTAAGAGAGGTTTTTGTTTTTCAAAGCAGTGAGATAGAGTGTGTTCATTTTATTATTTTTGTTTTCTGTTTTGAATATTACTTCTTAAACTCTTTATTTTCTCTTGGATTTTTTAATAAATGATACCCAGAATTATTTACATATTAGCAATAGTATCTCCTTTTAGTATATATTACAAAAATGTTCATCTCTTTTCTCATTAGTCTTTTGAATTTTTATGGCATCTTTTTTTTTGTAGCAGCGTTATTGAGATCTAATTCACATATCATACCATTAACCATTTGAATTATGCAGTTCAGTGGCTATACCATATTCAGAGTTGTCACTTCAATTGTTTTAGAATATTTTCATTACTGCAGAAAGAAATCCTGTACTTTTTAGCTATCATTCTCAAACCCCCAGCCCCCCAAGCCCTAGGCAACCACTAATGTACTTTGTATATTTTGCCTATTCTGGATAGAATCAATATGATACGTGGTCTTGTGTGACTGGCTTCTTTCGCTTACATTAATGTCTTCAAGGTTCATCCGTGTTGTAGTTATCAGTACTTTATTCCTTTGAATTTAAAAATTATATCCCATTACATGTATATACCACATTTATATTTATACATTCATGGTCATGTGTATGGTTTCCACCTTTTGGCCTACATGAATATTTCTGCTGTGAATATTTGTGTGCAAGTTATTGTATGACTGTTTGTTTTCTCTTGGGATATACTACAGTGAATTATATGGTCAAATGAGAACTCTCTGATTAACTTTTAAGTAATGACCAAACTTTTTTCCAAAACAACTACACCATTCCTTATCCCCACTGACAATGTATGAGGATCGAAATTTCTTCACATCCTCAGTAACATTTGTTATCATGTGACTTAATTATACCTGTCCTAGTGAGTGTGAAGTATTATCTCATCATGGGTTTGGGATTTCTTGTTTGTTTTGTTTTGTTTTAATTTTTTACTGTCTTAAAAATTTGTGGCTAAAAAAATACATGTTACATAAAGTGTATCATCTTAAACACTTTTAAGATATACTCCAATAGTGTTAGGTATAGTTGCATTGTTGTGAAACACATCTCTGGAACTTTTTCATCCTGTAAAATAGAACTCATTGAGTAACAGTTCCCCTTTTTCACTTATCCCAAACCCCTTGTCACCACTATTCTTTCTTTCTCTGTGGCATTGACCTCTTCAGATACATCATTAAGTAAAATCATGCCATACAATATCTTTTGGTGTCTGCAGATGTTTGGTTCCAGGAACACTACCTTCCCCTGCAGGTAACAAAATTCAAGGATGCTCAAGTCCTTCATATAAAATAACATAGTATTTGCATATGAGCTACACACATCCTCCCCTATACTTAAAATGATCTCTGATTACTTATAATACCTAATACAACTTAAATGCTATGTAAATAATTGTTATATTGTAGTGATTAGGTAATAATCACAGGAAAGATCTGTACATGTTTAGTACAGATGTAATTTTTATATTTTCAGTCCTGTGTTGCTTGAATCATTAGATGTTGAACTTGCAGATACAGAGGGCCAGCTGTCTTTGTCTTTATGTGACTTAGTTCACTTAGTATTTTCAAGGTTAATTAATGTTATAACATGTAACTATTTCCTTCCTTTTTAAGACTAAATAATATTCCATTGTATGTATTTACCACAACTTATTCATTAATTCATCAGTGGACATTTGCATTGCTTTTACCTCTTGTCTGCTATAATGCTGCTGTGACCAGAGTAGTGTTCATATACCGTTCACTGATGAGCATTTTTTAAAGAGAAAGGAACAGTGAGAGAGAGAGAAACCATTTTTATTTAGTTTTTCATGTGGCCTTTGTTGCACCAAGACTTCGTTGTGTATGTGGTGCTGGGGTTTGAACTCACATATTTGCGTATGCCAGGCAACCGCTGTAACCACCGAGCCACTGCTCCAGCCCCTCTAATGAGCCTTTTTCATGAGTTTATTCACTATATCTTCTTGGGAGAAATGTCTATTCAGATCCTTTGCTTATCTTATCAATTGGGTTGTCTTTTTTTTTAATAAGGTGGAAGAGTTCTTTTATTATTATGTCTCTGCCAGATGTAAGTTTTGTGTTGTGAAGTAAAACCTAAGCTTTATTTTTCTCCAACTAGCCAATTATCCAGTGCTATTTATTGTATAATTCATCTTTTCTCATCCTTTAACAAATATTTATTGAAGAAATGTATTGGCATTAGATATTGAGAAAATAGTGATAAAATGATCCAGAGCTGGCGTCCAGGTACAAAGACAGACTTGTGAATAAATAATTACTGATGAGCAAGATAATTGTTTAAATGAAGATTTATGAAAAATATTTTGGGGCAATTGGAAAGATACCAATGTCTACCTAGAGTTGAGGGGAGAAAAACAAAGCAAAGAGATAAGTTAGGACATGACACTTCCAGAATAAAATAGTGAGACTGTGCACTGTGCTGGAGTAGGAAATTTAAAATTGAAAAACATTTTGCAAGTATAAAATATTTATTTCACTCTTTCTTCAAGTTGAATTTAATGTAAATATACCATAGTAAATGAACAGCATCTTTTATGATGAAAAACATCATGCTCATTTCTTGGTGCCTTTCTACTTTACGTATTCTGTGTTCTGGCTTATATGGCTGCTATAATAAAATACCTTAGATAAGGTAATTTACTAATAGCACCAACTTGTTCCTCACAATTCTAGAAACTGGGAAGTCCAAGATCAAGGTAGGGCTTATTCTGCTTCAAAGATGGTGCCTTGTTGCTGTCCTCACATGACAGAAGAGGGTAAGAGAGTTTGCTCAGCCCTTTTTTATAAGGGCACTAATCCCGTTCATGAAAGTGGAGCCTTCATAACTGAATAACTTTCCAGAGACCACATCTCTTAATCTTATTGTTGGTTATTAGGTTCTAACATATGAATTTTTTTTTTTTTTGAGAGAGAAAGAGGCAGACAAACAGAATCAGCTTTTATTTAGTTTTTCATGTTTTCTTCATTGCTCTGACACTTAGTTGTGTACATGGTGCTGGTGTTTGAACTCACATAGTTGCGCATGCTGGGCAAGCACCGTAACTGCCAAGCTGCCGCTCCAGCCCCCAAACACATGAATGTTAAAGGGACACCAACATTCACACCTCACCTAAGTACAACATTTTTATTATTGTCATTTCACGTGATTGTCATTTCACGTTCATATAATATAAGAAACCATAAGAAACATAAGAAAACCATAGTTTTACAAATATATTTTAATCCACAAATATTCATAATTGTTATTCAAATGATTTGTGCTTACTGAGCAGAACTATCAGCTATCCTTTCACTTATAACATATAAAATATTAAACTAATAGCACATAATCCCTGCTTTCTTTAAAAGTATCACTTCACCAGAAGTGATAGAAATATATTTATATTCAAAATTGATGCTACTTATATAAAATTGTACAGACTAGCCTATTTTTCTTTTTTGGTGATTATAGAATAATCGCTAAATTATTCTTATGTATTTGTTGTTTTAGTTATTCTTTTCATAATAGTTCTCAAGGGTACCCAAAGTATTTGACCAGTATCTTTAACAATATAAATGAAAAAAGGTTATTTTGAGATATAAACTGTTCATTGCTGTATTTGTTTTTCTCAGTATACATTTTAATTGGTTTGCATTTGGCACCTCTCTGACAGATTCTGTCATCCTTGGATTTTAAACAGTTGGAAAATAGAAATGACAAGTAGGTATTGTATAATATAACCATAATTAATTATCTCACCTATATAGTTCACATAATACCACCATTTTCAAAGTTTAATAAAGATTTTTGAAATACAAAATGAACAGAAATTTAGTTTATTCAGATCCAAAGAAATGGAAATGGATTCTGCTTGTGATCATGAAGCAACTGAGTGTATCAATAGATTTTAGGGGGGAAATTAGAGCTCATTTTCAATATAAGCTTACATTATACCAGGAATAATGGCCTGTTCTTATTTTTTCACAGTTCTTAGTGGTCTGTGTTCTAATGACTGTCCTCGTAAGGTCACAGTAAGTAAACAATTCTTGTTCATAACTATTTCTTTTGAAAGTCTGCATTGTAAATAGATGCACACAAAATAGTCCTTATTGGTTATAATCAAAATTGTCATTACTACTTACAAACAATTAGCCTTTATTATTCAAGAAAACTTTTCTGGAATTTAGAACCTTTCCTAAAAATTTCTTACTATAAGGATCATCTCCTTAAAGCATTTTCTGGAATCCTACCATTATTTATGGACATTTTGGCATTTATAATATTTGATCATATTTACTTTTCTACTTTATATGCCTCTCTAAAATAGACTTTAAGCCCATGAGGTGAAGAACTATGTCATTTTTTCCTGTATACCTATCACAGAGCATAGGATCAATCACATAGGCAATTGATAACATTTTTTCTGTAGAGTCTTAATATTGGCTTTCTGTGTAATTTAATTATTTCATTGAAATAATTAAATATGAAAGTAATCAAGTTTACTCTTTGAAGTAGCTTATCGTGCAAAGTGTGTTGAGAATGTATATAGTAGCTTCATGCAAAGTGTAATGAGAATGTATATGAAAAGGCGTATGTATGTGTGTGTGTTTATACATGGACCTGCTTGGGTCTCTGTATCACCTTTGTTTCATAAAAAAAAAATAATAATAATTGTCTCCCATTGAAAAACAAGCAAACAGGCCCAAAGAATGTAAACAAAGTCACAAAGCTATTGAGTAGTAGAACTGCAACACAAAATTAGGTGTTGTGATTATAGTTTCATATTATTTCTATCCCATTAAAGCATTACATTACCAATACTTTCTGTATAGTTGGGAAACTTTTACATTTAAAACATGTGGAACAGATCCTGACCCAGAGATTTAATCTAAATTGAACTTGGGAGCAATACCTTTGAAATAGTGAATATTAGCAGGGGGAGAAAGGTTGGTCTAACACACAGTGGGAGCTCTGAAGCTAAGAAGGTCCTTAAGAGATGGCTCCAGTTGAAGCAAGGGGCCAAGCCTTTGTACTCTTGCATTAATCAGACATTGCATTGAGACAGCCCCCAGGTACAGGTTATAATATCTATGACACAGCTCCCTTTTGCTGAGAAGTTTCTAAGTAGGACCCAGCTGTGAGATATTAGCTAACACTATGGACGGCCCAGGGAACAAGTATCTAAGTTCTATAGGAAAGATCTGAAAGATGCATCACTATATCCACTACAGACACCAAAGGATTTATTGCAACTAAGGAATATTATTGTTCAGAAATGGGTTTAGACTGAAAAACATAATGAGTAATGGAGAAGCTTTGTCTAACAAAGAAGAAATTGCTACTGTATTTCCAGCACAGTTGAATAAGTTAACCAAAGAGTAAGAAAACCATCCAAAGCAAGTTTTTAATTGTAATGAAACTGGAATCTTCTAGATGATGATGCCCAGGAGAACCTACATTCATAAAAGTGCAAAGAATGCACTAGGGCATAAAAACATGGAAGGCCAGATTAACTCTGGTATGGTGTGGCAATACTGCAGGGCATAGGAGAGAAAGTACCTGGCATAGTATTCTAAGCAAAGAACCCATGGACTCTCAAAAACACAAATTATATTTTGAGAGTGAGAGAAAGATGGCATTCATATAACTTTTATTAGAGCATATTGTTACAATTGTTTTATTATGCCTCATAAAGCCTTAATTGAATGTGTAAGTGTAGAAAGGAGACCATTCTCTCATGTCAATTCTCAGGCACTAGTCCCATCATGATGGCCCCACCTGTGTGATCTCTTCTGACCCTGATTGCCTACCAAGGGCTCTGTCTCTGAATACATCGCTTTGGAGATAGTAGCTTCAACACATTAATTTGGGGGTATACAAATGAAAAAAAAAAAGATGCATGAACAGGAAGGGAATTTTTTTTCTTTTGAACCCAGAAACACATTACTATTGAGTTACATCCCTAGCTTTTTTCTTTTGTCTTTTTTTTTATTGATGCATTATAGTTGTACATAATAATGGGATTTCACAATATAACAATATAGTTTGGCCGGTATCACTCCCCAACACTTTCTCCCTCCCTTTCCACCTCCCACTCCTTAGTTCCTTTATTCTACTGATCTCCCTTTGCTTTTTCAAGACATCTGCCCCCACCTTTCTTTTCCTTTTTCCTCTCTAGCCTTCACATAAGAGAGAAAACAGAACCATTAACTTCTAAGTTTGACATTTCCCTTAACATGATGATCTCTAGTTCCATCCATTTTCCTGAAAATTATATAATTTCATTTTTCTTTATGGCGGAATAAAACTCCATTGTGTGTGTGTGTGTGTGTGTGTGTGTATCACATTGTCTTTATTCATTTATCTGCTGGTGGACATGTGGGCTGGTTCCACAGTTTAGCTATTCTGAATTCTGCTACTATGAAAATGGGTATGCATGTATTGTTGTAGTAGGCTGAGATTAATTCTTTAGCATAAATATCAAAGAATGGTATACCTAGGTCATTTGATGGTTCCATGCCTAGTCTTTTGAGGAACATCCAAACTGGTATTCATAGTGGTTGTGCTAATTTATAATCCCACCAACAGTATAAAAATGTTTCTTTTTCTCATTTATTATTATTTTTGGTTTATGTTTTTTGTTTGTTTGGGGTACCAGGTATTGAACCCAGGGGCACTTAATAACCAAGCTACATCCCATCCCTTTTTAGTTTTTATTTTGAGACAGGATCTTGCTAAGTTGCTTAGGGCCTAAGTTGCTGAGGCTGGCTTTAAACTTGTGATCCACCCGAGGCACTGGGGTTACGTGTGTGCACCATCAGGCCCAGCTATTATTTGTATTCTTGATGACTGCCAGTCTGACCAATATGACATGAAATCTCAGTGTCGCTTTGATTTGCATTTCCCTAATTGCTAAGGATGTTGAACTTTTTATTTTTCATATATTTGTTGGACATTTGTATGTCTTTTGAAAAGTGTCTGTTTATCTCATTTGCCCTTTGGCCCATTGGATTAGTTGATTTTTTTGGTGTAAAGACTTTTAAAAGTTCTTTACGTATTCTAGATATTGATCCTCTGTCAGAAGAGTCTTTGATACATTTTGAGTTGATTTTTATGCAGGGTGAAAGATAATGGTCTAGTTTTCATTCTTCTACATATGGATAACCAGTGGTCCCAGCACCATTTGTTTAAAAGGCTGTCTTTTCTCCAGGGTATGTTTTTGGCACCTTAGTCAAGGATCAGATGGTTGTAGAAGTATGGGTTTATGTGTCCTCTATGCTGTACCATTGGTCTGTGTGTGTGTTTATGCCATTATACCAGTTGTTATTACTATAGTTCTGTAGAATAATTAAAGAATTGGAGGATTAGTTATTTCCTTTTTTTCTTTCTTTCTTTTTGGTACTGTGGATTGAACCCAGGGACACTTTGCCACTGACTTACCTTCCAAGCTCTTTATTGTTTTATTTTGAGACAAGGTCTCACTAAGTTGCTTAGGGCCTCACCAATTTGCTGAGGCCAGACTCAAGCTTGCTATCCTCCTGCCTCAGCCTCCCAATTTGTTAGAATTGCAGGCATGTGCCACTATGCACAGCTGGAAATTAGTTATTTCAAAAATTCTTGATCATTTTGAAGTTGAAAATTCTTTAATTACATCTATAATATTCCCCTCAAATTATAAATTTATAAAAATTGAGATTTGGGGGTACCAGCGCTAATATAATCCAAGCATTTAAAGTATGAATGATACAGCAAGACTTCTAGTACATCTGTATTTAAAGGGATACAAAGTAAAAATTTTCCAGGTTTCTTGACACTTTCTATAAGTATAACTTTAGTACATTTTGTACTGAATATACACACGCAAATTAATGGTCCTATCTGTCAGGGCAGGATGGAGAGGTGAGACCCTGAAATGTATAATCATCTGAACTATGGGATACAAAATGAAAGCTCTTATAGGTATAGATATTAGTTGTGTCATTTCAATTAAATAAAGCAAAGTAGGAACTGAAATTGTTCATAATGATGTAGTACAGAATAGTGATTCTCAAACTCCTATCTGCATACCCCAAGGAACTTAATTTTTTGTGAATTAAATCTATTAGTAATATTTAAAATTAATACTGAGATAATTCAATAGTTTTATTAATTTGTTTTTCAAATATAATACCCATTAGACTAGCATAGTGGCACATCCGTTACCTCAGCAATTTGGGACTCGGTGGCAGGAAGATCTCAAGTTCGAGACCACCCTGGCCAACTTAGCAAGATGACCGAATCTCAAAATGTTTAAAACATGGATGGAGGGGCATGGCTGTAGCTCACTGGAAAGTCCCCAGTTTACAAAAAATAGCCATTATGTTAATATCACCTTTTTTATGAAAATAAACTATATTTTCCATATAACAAATTAGTGAAAAGAGTGGCATTGTTCAAATTATTTCAGATCACTTTAAATCAGCAGAACAGAAAATAGCAGATTCACCTATCTTCTTTTGCATTCTATTTCTTTGCATATTACTTTAAAAAATATTTTAGAAATTCAGATTCATGCAGCTATGTGATAGAAAAGGGATTGTTTTAACTACCTTATTCAGATAATTGATGCTATATGAAAATTCATCAAGTGGCATTTTCTTAAGATGAGTCATAATGTGAATGTTAAGCAAAATAAGTCAAACTCAGAAGATTAAGCATACTGTTTTCTCTCATATTCAGAAGCTAGAGAGAGGAAAAGAAAGATGGGGACAGATCTTGAAAATCAAAGGGAAATCATTAGAGGAAAGGGACAGAGTTGTGGGAGGTAAGGATGAAGGGGTAAAGTACTAGGGAGTGATATTGGCCAAATTAAATTTATTATGTATTTATGGATATGTAACAAACATCAGCATGTACATTTATAATGTACCAATAAAAATGTGGAAATAAACAAAAAACAAAAATGAGTCATAATATGAATTTTGAAACCACCATTGGATTTTTCATAGCATAACTCTGCTATGTTACTTGCTGGTTATTTATTAGAAAGTTTTTTAATTTTTACATATGTATGAATTTCTTATTTCCAATTTAATTCCATTGTTATCAGAGAACATTCTTTATATAATTCCAGTACTTTTATATTTATTATAACTTGTTTTAAGTTCTGCTATTTGACCTTTCCTGGAGAAAGTTGTTCAATCCATTTTGAAAGTGAGGCAATAGTGTCTGCAACTATTAATTGTTAAATTAATAAATTGTTAAATTATCTATTTCTTCCTTCTGTTCATGTATTTGGAGATTCTGTATGTATGCTTATAATTGTTATATCTTCTTGATGGCTTGGCCCTTTTATCATGTCCTTTTTGACTCTAGTAAAATTTGTATATTAAAGTCTGTTTTCTCTGGTACCATTATAGCCACTCAAGTTCTCATTTGTTTTTTCTTTACATGGTATATATCTTTCCATGTTTGAGCTTCATACAGTCTGGTCTCTGAATTTAATGTGTGTCTTTTTGTAAATAGTATATAAGTGGATCATGCTGTACTATCAATTCTGTTATTAATCTCTGCCATTATTACTGCTTTATATTATGACCTTTTCTAGGTTATCACTGTTTTTTTTTAAGTTGCTGTCTTAAAGCAACTGCTCTCAGAAATACAATTGACATTTTTTTCTCAGAAACAATCTGATTCATACTAATTCAAATATTAATTTCATTACCTACAAAAACTGTACTCCAACATACCTATTTACTTCTCCTCCTCCTTTGTGCTTTTGTTGTCATAAAAGTTACATCTTCAAACATTATGATGAGCTCAGCAACTTTATATTATTGCTTTATGTAAATGATCTTTAAATTACTCAGTGTCCTTTTAATTAATTCAGCTAGAAGTCCCTTCAGTATTACCTGGAAGTCAGGTGTACTAGTAAAACATTCTCCATTCTTATCTGATATTGTATTAATTTCCCTTTCATTTTTGAAGGACAGTTTTGCAATATTTTAGACTTCTTGATTAATATTCATTTTCTTTTACACTACCTACTGCCTTCTGGCCTTCTGGATTTCTAATAAGAAACCATCTATTAATCTTATTGAGGATCCATTATATATGATGAATTGCTTTTCCCTTACTGCTTCAAGATTCTCTATTCGATTTTCAAAATTTCTCTCTGAGGACTGAGGTCCAGTTCAGTGACAGAACACTTGCCTAGTATGCATGAGGTCCTGAGTTTGATCCCCATGACTGAAAAAAAAAATTGACTGTGATATGATTGTTAGTATTTGACTGTGTTGTATCTTGCTATGGATCTCTGTGGTTCATCGTAGTTGGTGTTCATTGAGCTTTATACATGTGCATATTAACGTACCTCCTTAAATTTGAGCAGTTTCAGCTATTACTATTTCAAATATTCTTTCTCCCCTTTCTCTCTTCCTTCTAGAACTTCCATAATAGTTAATATTCTTAATGGTGCCCCATATATCTCTAAAGCTCTGTTCATTTTCTTTATAAGGCCAGACTCAGCAACTTAAGCAAGGACCTCAGCAACTTAGTAAGAACTTGTCTCAAAAAAAAGACTAGGAATGTAGGTCAGTGGTAAAGTACCGTGCATTCAATCTCCTGTACCAAAGGTGGGGTGGGGGGAGAAAGAAAGATATAACTATCTGTGGCTAGCTTCAAAACTGTGGATATCTAAAGAACAATGTTTTTTCCTTTCCTGTCTGCAAAATAGGAATATAAATATAGTTTTTCAAGTACATAATACAAAGTGTAATATTCATCTTTCTACATGAAAATATTTTAACAAGTTTACTTTGTGTGATATTATTCACAAATCTTTTATTTAATTAATAATATGAGTAATTCCTTTATTATAGCAACCTATTTTCTCATGGCCATTGGAAGCACATGAAAGTCTAATGTTCTTAAAAATATCAATCAGGCAATTTTATGGATGAGATTAATTATTTCTTCCCTATCCTAGAGGAAATCATTTTTAGAGCATCAATAGACTATCTAAATGTCGCTATTAACTTTTCCCTACTTATTGGGAAGATCAGTATAATTTCATTTTGTGAAAATAATCAAAAGAGTTTAAAACATTTCTTAAACACTTTGTCATCTCTTTATAGGAAATCTATTGCAGTCATTCATTTCTTGATTACCTTAGCTTCCATTTCTAAAGAAAATAAATATATCATTTCATTCAAAGTTTGAAGAATATTCTAGTAATAATAAGGTGAGGATAAACTTTCCTATTGTAACCAGGCTATGTGTGTCAGATTTTTCTGAAGTTGAATATAATTTATTCTCCAAATGAGCTGAGGGTTAAATGTGGTAAAAATAATCATCAATATTTTTCATTCAGTTTTAATAATTATTATAGATGGATTTTCTTTACTTTCATATTTTAGTGGGAAAATGTAAACGATATGCATCCCTGTAGGGAAAAAAGCAATGCTGTATGGAACAGAAATATCATAGTAAAACTGTTATATTTTTGTTTTTTGTTTTCATTTTGTAATGGCTAAGGATTGAGCCTAGGGCCTCATGCATGCTAGGCAAGCTGAGCTACATCCCTTTAACTGTTGTAATTTTATTCTAGATAAAACCAAAAGTAGTGAAAAAATTGCTTAAAATATTTGTGCTTATAAAGAAAAGCAATATTAGATTTTAGAAATACCCAGTTAAAATAATGAGCTATATAAATGTAACCATCAGGTCATTTCCAATGTTAAGAATTTTCTACTAACCACTTTTTATTTTGAAGTATTACTTATAGAAATAAATAAGTCTCAACTATGTAAGTAACTAAGTGTTAAGTAATGGTAAATTTGCATGAAATTTCAAATCATTCACTTAACTTTTCAAAGCTAACTATTTCCTTTCTTAATGCAGCCTTTTGGAGTAAATCAGCCTGGACCATATATCATGTATACAGCTGTAGATGCAAATGGAAATCTGAAAAATGGTTCAGGTAAGACCAGATATAATGTCCATAATGTTTAGAAGCACCTTCATTCCATGTATTGGCAAGGTAAACTGGTGACAATAGTTGTTTTTATATCCCCATAATAAAATTTTCATTTTTATTAGACTTAGTCTTTGGTAGACTTGTACCAAAAGATTATAAAAAGATCCTCATGGCAAAAATATTTAATTCTTCATTTATCACTATTATGATAGTCCTAAATTATCCTTTTTCCCTGTTGAACTAACAGAAATTTGGAGAAATTACTTAAGTTATCTTAAAGAGTAAAATGGTAAATTATTAAATTAAGCTCATTTTAGAAGAAGTAAAAATTAGAAATCTAATACTACAATTTAAATTAATCCTAGATTTTAATATGTGAAATAAAAGCAGGAAAATATCAGGGTTTTTTGATTTATGATTATGAAGAAAAATTTTGTTATACATTCAAATAAATAATAGTAAAGGAAAATACAATTAAGTCAAAAAAGGAAAGAAGATTGAAGAGGTCCTAATATATCGATACACTTCTTAGAGACTCCTACTCTTACCTAGGAGGAAGTATAAGCAGATGTGCTATCATTCCTACTTTTTTCGGATTTGAAAAAAAAAAAGCAGCTCATTATATGGCCATTCTGATGTTACGTAATAGTTTTACATAAATTAGTACACCAGAATGAGTGTACTTTTCAACTAATTACGCACATTTAAAATTCAGTCATAATCTACTGCTTCAACATAGAAACATTTCATAAAACAAAAACTACTTTAAAATTTCAAAGGAAGATTGACAAACAGTTATATTCAAATACTTTAATGCCACTGTCAGTCAAAAAGTTGAAAATAATTAAGAATATATCTAGGGGCTAGAGCAGTGGCTCAGCAGTTCCTGCACTTGCCTGGCATGGGCAAGGACTCGGGTTCAAACCCCAGCACCAAATACACAATTAAGTATTGGAGCAACAAAGACCACATGAGAACTAAATAAAAATTGATTCTCTATCTCTTCTCTCTCCGTCTCTCACTGTCCCTCTCTCTTTAAAAAAAAAAAAATCTAGATGATTTGAGCAAATTATTTTTTAATTCATGCACATATTATACTTTGTATAAAAAAAAGGCTCCAAGAATCAGCTAGTTTTATCTTCTGTTTCACTGCTAGGTAAAATGTTCCAGAATACAGAAAAACAAACTGAAGCTATTCATTTCATTTCAAAAATCTAGTAAGCTCAGGCAAATCCAGCATACCTAAAACCAAAAACCTTGCTCCCTGGTGAATTATCAATGAAACGCCTATCTAAAAATGAACAATTAAAATCTATCCACATTTCAAAAAATGCTTACTTAACACCATCAAGTAGGTTGTTATTTGTTTTCATTTTATTTTACTGAGCATATATTACTTTTTTTTTTTTTTAAAGAGAGAGGAACAGTGAGAGAGACAGAGAAAGAGAGAAACAACTTTATTTAGTTTTTCACATGGCCTTAGTTGCTCCAACACTTAGTTGTGTACATGGTGCTGGGGTTTGAACCTGGGTCCTCGTGCTTGCCAGGCAAGCGCCGAAACCGCTCAGCCACCACTCCAGCCCCCATATATTACTTTTGATATAAGGGAAAGCTTTTAAAAAAGTATTTCAAACATATGCTGAGTTTCAGGCATAAATATATATTCTATACTGGGAAGTGAGAATTTAATTGGTTGTGGGAGTACTGTCATGAAACCCTGCCCCAAATTTTAATGTCAAGCGTGCTGAGCTCTTAAAGAAACATTACATGGTGAAGTCATACTTCTCCATTCCATCCTGCCTTACCAGAGGAGAATTTTCCTGTATATGAAGGGATGATCACATTTATGTATTTCAGAAACTGTAGGTCAGGCTTCGTCACAGACCAGCTAAGAATTGCTGCCCATTAGTGCATCATGAAATTAATTTAGTGACTGATAGGGGTTTTTATTTAATACAGTAAAAGAGAGCACTAGAAAATATGAAAGTATATCACAGAAAAGTATTATTTTACAATATTCTTAATTTTAGGAGTATGTAAATCTATTCATACTTGGTGATAACAAAAAATGTAGTTTCTATTGTAGTCTGTAGTCAAAAAATGTTTGAAATCCACTGCCAGAGAGAGATATTAACATGCATAATATTATTCAACATATGCCTGGCCTAATTTTCCTTTTGCTTAGAGATAGATCTTCTCATTCTCATACAGTATTCTGTGGTGTTTTCTCTACTTCCCAGCAAAGCCTGAAGGGCAGATGTTCTTGGAGAGTTAAATTACAAAAGACTGATTAATTTTGTAAATAAACAAAAGTTCCTATGACAGATGAAAAAAATCATAAAACTATATTTATTATGAACATTTCAGGAGCTAAACAACTGTGGGTTTGAATGAAGGACTTTTTGTACTACTCTTATAAATTAGCCCAAGATCTGTAATGTAGATCTAAATTCCTGAACAATATTTGATAAGAACTTAGTAGATTGAATCACATTGGCAAAATTCAGTAAACCAGTAGGTTTTTGGTCATTTGTGAATAACAATAACAAGATAACAAGAACTGTTTCTCTACCTCTTGACTTACTTATTTGACCCTGCAATTTAAATCTAGAGAAAAATTATCTCCCCTTTTCCTTTGAGGTTATTATTTGTTAATGTAACTGAGAAAAAAACTCACGTTTAGTAACTCCTGCCTTCTGTGTTCCCTTCGTTTATTCTAATAGTGGTATTAAGCAATTATATTCTATTTTATAGGAAAAAAAGGTATGTGAGTTTTTCACCCACACCAACTGATTCTCCAACATGCATCGTCTTATAATTCAAGTCAGTTCTGATACTATCGTAAGACCGTCCTCTACTTCAGACACCAGATACAAATCCTGATAATTCAGTACTTGTAATAGTCTGTAAATTGGTATTTCCCATGATGGTATCCTTAGGTTCAATCAGTTGCTAAAGTGGCTCAAAGAACTCAAGAAAACATTTGCATTTACTTGTTTTTTGGTTTGTTTTTTTTTAAGAGAGAGGGACACTGAGAGAGAGAGAGAGAATCAATTTTTATTTAGTTTCTCAGGTAGCTTTGTTTGCTCAGACACTCAGTTGTGTTCGTGGTGCTGGGGTTTGAACGCGAGTACTCACACATGCCAGGCAAGTGCTGTAACTGCTGAGCCCTACTTGTTTCTTAGAAACAAGCTCCAGCCCTACTTGTTTCTTAGAAAGATATAGTCACATGAACAGATACACAGGACAAGATCCTGAGGACAGGAGCTTCTGATCTTATGGAACTTGGGATGTGCCATCTTCCCAGAAGATTGATATGTCCAACCCTTTGCTTTTGGTTTTTATGGAAGCTTCATAGGTAGGAATGACTAATTAAATCATTGGCCACTGCTGATCAGCTCAACCTTCAGCCCTCTCTCTTACCTGGAAAGGAATGAGGAGCTTAAAGTTCCTAACCTGTTCTTAGATGGATAGTTACCCTTGCAATCATCCCTCATCCTGACGCTTTTCAGGAGCCCCCAGCCACTTATCACCAACAAGGAGCTATGTACCAGGAAACCAAAATATGTTTTATTCTTGTAGTCTAGGGGATGGAATCCAGGGGTTCAAGAAAGGAAGGCACTTCTCCACTGTGCTATACCCCCCACCCAATATATTTCTTATTATATGTTATAGTATCATACATACCTCACATATGGGAGCAACTAAAACGTATTACAAACTGAGAGCAACTAAAACATTGCAAACTGAGAGCACTGCATGTCTGAAAAGCAAAGGGACATTTGGATTAACATATATAAAATTTGGCCTGGTGTGGTGGCTCAGTAGAGCGTTTGCCTGGCAGGCACAAGGACACAGGTTTGAACCCCAGCACCACATACACATAGAAGTGTTGGAGCAACAAAGCTCCATGAAAAACTAAAGAAAATTGATTCTTTCTCACTATCCCTCCCCCTCCTCCTTCTCCCCCTCCCCTCCTCTCTCTCTCTCTCTCTCACTCTCTCTCTCTCTCTCACTCACTCACTCTCACTCTCCCCCTGCCCCTTCTCTCTTTAAAAAAAAAAAATTGTAGCGGGGCTGGAGTAGTGACTTGGCAGTTGGGCTGCTTGTCTGGCATGCATGAGTACACAAATCAAACCCCGGCACCAAATCTGCAACGAAATATCGGAGCAAGGAAAGCCACATGAAAAACTAAATAAAATTAATTCTTTCTTTCTCCTTCTCTCTCTCTCTCACTCTCTCACTGTCCCTCTCTCTTTAAAAAAAAATGTAGGAAAAGGACTTTAATCATTATGGCCATAGGATGGCAAGGTGAGATCCAGCATCTCAGCCCTGTCTCAGAAGAACTTGAGCTATCAGTTTAAATAGAGCAAGAGTTAGAGCAAGGGTGAGAGGTATGCATAATTAAGTAGTCTTGGTCAAACTGGGGTATGGTTACTCAACATTTCAGTTCTGGTTTTAGGAGATAACTCAGGAGACTTCCTTCTTGGGATATTTATCTGTCAGACTGGTGATCCTAGAAGGGAGCATTTCAGTTCCCATGAGATGATTGCTCCTCCAGACCCTCATGGGATGATATACTTTCCTCCTAATGTCCCTGGAAGAAGTAGGACTGAAGACTTCTAGGTGCCATTCCAGGGATCTGAAACTGGATGCTACAAATCTTGCCTCAGTCTTGAGGGGGATGAGATAGGTTAATAAATTTAAGGCTAATAAACCTTGTATCACCACTTTTTAGATGAACACTCCTCATTTATATGCTTATTTGCAGAGCTTAAAGATGGACCTGAAGACAAGATATAATATAAAGGCAGAGATTCCAAGCTTTATCCTATTTTAGCTAACCTTGGTGCATCTGCAGGTCTAAATGAAGAGTCACTGCTTTTAGCAAGGACAGCCTAAGTCCCAATTATACCTATCTGTTAACCTGCACCTGAGCTGATTTCTTGTCTGAGCTATTGTGAATAGTGCTGCAATAAAAAGTGTTGACATCTCTTTTGAACACTGACATCACTTCCTTCAGATATTATACCCAGGAGTGAAATAACTGGATCATATGGTAGTTCTATTTTTAGTTTTTTGAGGCAACTCCATGCTGTTTTCCATAGTGGATGTACTAATTTACATTCCCACCAATAGTGTGTAAGGTTCCTTTTCCTCCACATTCTAGCCAGCAATTATTATTTTTTAAAGTCATTCTGACTGGGATAAGATAGAACATCAGTGAAGTGTGTTTTGCATTTCCCTGTTGACAAAAGTTACTGAACATTTTTTCATATATTTATTGGCCATTTATACTTTTTTTTTTTTTAGAGAGAGAGAGAGGGACAATGAGAGATAAAGAGAGAATCAATTTTACATAGTTTTTCATGTGGCTTTCTTTGCTCTGATACTTCACTGTGCATGTGCTGGGATTTGAACCCACATCCTCACACTTGCCTCCTGGCCAGGCAAGTGCCAGGACCACTTAGCCACTAATCCAGCCCCATTTATACTTCTTTATAGAAATATATGTTCAAATAATTTGCCCATTTTTAATTAATTGGTTATCCTTTGTTTTTAAATTTAAGTTCTTTATGTTCTGGATGTTAATCCTCTGTCAGATGAATAGCTGGAAGATTTTCTCACATTCTATAGATTCTCATTTCACTCTGTTGATTTCTTTGCTATACAGAAGCATTTTAATTTTATGTGATCCTACTTCTCAATTCTTGCTTTTGTTTCCTGAACTATTGGCATCCTATTCAGGAAATCATTGCCTGTACCAGTATCTTGGAGTGTTTTCACTGCGTTTTCTTCTAGTGGTTTCAGAGTTTTAGGACTTAATTAAGGTCTTTGATCCATTTTGAGTTTATTTTTGTACAGGTTAGAAGATAGGGGTCTACTTTCATTCCTCTAACCATGGATAGCCAACTTTCCCAGCACCATTTGACAACACTGGGTGGCTTTTGGCACCTTTGTCAACAATCTGTTGGCTGTAGATGGCATGGGTTTATTTCTGTACCATTGATCTATCTATACATCTGTTTTTATACTAATACCATTCTGGTTTTTTTACTGTGGCTCTATAGTATATTTTGAAATCAGGTATTGTGATTCCTCCAACATTGCTTTTTGCTCATGATTGCTTTGGCTCTTTGGGGTCTTTTGTTCTTCCATATGAATTTTAGGACTTTTTTCCTAGTTCTATGAAGAATGTCACTGGCATTTTGATGGGGATTGCAGTGAATCTGAGATTACTATGGGTAGTATGGCAATTTTAACAGTATTGATTCTGCCTCTCAAAGAACGTGAAAGGTCATTCTATCATCTAATTTCTTCTTCAATTTATACCTTCAATGTTCTATAAATTTTCATTGTAGAGCTCTTTCACCTATTTGGTTAGGTTTATTCCTAGGGTTTTTGTTATTGCTGAGTTTTTGTTTTTGTTTTTTGTTTGTTTTTTAGGCTGTTATGAATGGATTGCTTTCCTGATTTCTTTCTCAGCCACATTCAGTATTGGGATATATAAAAATCCTTGGTTTTTATATGTTGATTTTATGTCCTGATATTTTCCTAAATTTTTCAGATCTAGGAATTTTTTGGTGAAGTCATTATAGAAAAAATAGGAAAAAAAATTTTTCCCTTCTCCTTTCCTATTTGTATCCCTTTTCTTTCCTTCTCTTGCCCAGTTATTCTGGCTAAAATTTCTAGTACTATATTGTATAAGAGTGATGAAAGTGGATATCCTTGTCTTACTCCTTATCTTAGAATAAATGCTTTCAGTTTTTCCCCATTCACTATGATGGGATTTTAATATATATAAACTGTATTATGTTGTGATATAATCATTCTATATCTATTTTTTTCAGGCTTTTATCATGAAGAGATGTTGAATTTTATCAAAGGCCTTTTCTGCATCTATTGAGATGATTGTTTAATTATTATCCTTGATCCTATTTATGTACTGTATTACAGTTACTAGTTTTTGTATGTTCAACCATCCTTATATACCTGCAATTAATTCAACTTGATCATGGTGCATTATCTTTTTTAGGTGTTGTTAAATTTGATTTGCAAGTATATTGTTTAGGATTTTTATATCTGTGTTCATCAGGGATATTGGTCTATAGTTTTCTTTTTTTCTTCTGTCCTTATCAGGTTTTCAAAGCAGGATAACTTTGGCTTCATAGAATGAGTTTAGAAGGATTCCTCCTCTATTTTATGAAATCCTTTGGGGGAATATTTGTGTTGGTTCGTCTTTAAAACTCTGTGAAAATTCAGCAGTAAATCCATCCAGTCTTGGGCTTCTGTGTTTTGGGAGACTTTTTATTAATTCTTCAATTTCATTATTACTGAAATATTTAGATAATTTTATATTGTCTCAATTTCCTAGATTATTATGTGCCCCAAAATTTGCCCATTTCTAGATTTTCTAGTTCACTTATGGGTTTTCAAAATATTCCATAATGATTCCTTAAATTTTAGTGTTATCTGTTTTAATATCTCTATTTTCATCTCAAGTTTTATTTGGGTCTTCCTTGTTTTGGATAGTTTAGCTAAAAGTTTGTAAATTTTATTAACTCTTTTCAAAGAACCAGCTGTTATATTAATCCTTGGTCTTATTCTTTTATTCTTTATTTCATTTATTTTTGCTCTGATCTTTACAAACTTTTTTCTTTCTACTGATTTTGGATTTGGTTTCTCCTTGTTTTTCTAAGACCTTGATATGCATTGTACATTGAGAAGTTTTTGTTTTACCCCTGCTTTCTTCAGTGACCCACTGTATATTCAATAGTATGTTATTCAATCCCATTTGTTTGTATAATTTCTCTAGTTTCTTTTGCTATTGATTTCTAGTTTGAAATCATTGTGGTTTAAGAAGATGTAAGCAATTACTTAACTTTAATCAATTTCTTAGAATTTCTGATCTCATATATGATCTGTTTTGAAGAACTCTCCATGTGCTGATGAACAGAATTTGCATTGGATGAAATAGTCTGTAAATAACTGTTAAGTCCATTTGATCTATAATGTAATTCAACTTTTAAACTTCTTGAACTTTTACCTGGATGCAGTGGGAGAGTGGGGTAGTAAAGTCACCCACTATAATTGTATCAGGACCTATCTCTCCCTTCATTTCTAGTAGTGTTTATTTTATAAAATTGATGTTCCAACTTTGAGTGCATATGTATTTATAATCATGTCTTCTTCATGTTACACATTCTTTGTCTCTTCTAATTTTAGCTTAAAGTCTGTTTTCTTAGAAGTATAGCTACTCTTGCTTGCTTTTTGGTTTCATTTTCTTGGAATATCATTTTCCATCCTTTCAGTCTGTGTGTGTCTTTATAGGTAAGATGTATTTCCTCAAGGCAGCATATTTGTTGGTCTTGTTTTTTAATCCAGTCAGCCAGTCTGTTTCTTTTTACTGGAGAATTAAGACCATTTACATTCAGGGTTGTTATTGAAAGGTATGTAGCTATTCCTGTCATTTTGTAGATTTTTTTTTGCTTTTGAATTTTCTGTGTTCATTTCTTCCTGTCTTACTGATCTTGGGATTTTGACTGCTTACTATATTGATAATATTTGCTTCTTTACTATTTCTCATTTGCTTGTCTACTCTTCAAATGCAATTTGTTCTTTCCCAAGATCTCATGATTGCACTAATCTTTCTTTTTTGGGTGTAGAACACCCTTAATTACCTCCTATAATGCACTGGTCTAGTGGTTATGAATTCCTTGAGTTTATGTTTATCTTGAAAGATCTTTATTTTCATTCAATTCTGAAGAATAACCTTGCTGGATTGTGGTTGGTAGTTATCTCCTTTCAGTACTTGAAATACATCCTTCCATGCCCTCCTGGCCTTTAGGATTTTTTCTAAGAAATCTGCTATTATTCTGATGAGTTTCCTGCTAAATGTTATTCATTGCTTCTGTCTTTCAGATTTTTATATTTTTTTTCTGTTCTTCTGGCAATTTAAATATAATATGTCATGAGGGATAGTGGTGTGCGCCTGTCAGTTACCTGGGATTCTGAATTCAAGGCCAGCCTGGGGAACACAGCAAGACCCTCTCTTGAAATAAAATAAAAATGGTTGGGTATAGCCCAGTGGTACAGCATTTGTCTTAGCATGCACAAGGCCCTGAGTTCAATCCCCAGTACTGGGATGGGGGTTGGAAATGGAGTATCACATGAAGAGGTTCTAAATGCCTCCTGTACCTAGTTGACCATGTCTTGCCCCCAATGTTGGCAGTTTCCTGCTCTAATTTTACTTAATAGATTTCCCATGCCTACAAGGTGATGCTGTCCTCCCTCTGGTATGCCAATTATTTGTATGTTTCATCTTTTAATGGGGTCGAAGAGATCCTGTATGTTCTCTTTATTCTTAGTTTTTTCTTTTATTGCAGTCTGAATGGACTATTATGGCAGAGTTGTCTTCAATCTCTAGTATGCTCTCTTCTGCTTTATTTAGTCTGTTGAGGCTTTCGGCTGTGTTTGGGGTTTTTGTTTAGTTTTGTTTTCTTTTTTGTTTTTAACCTGACTTACTGAGCTCTTCTTTTCTATAATTTCTATTTAGTTCTATTTTCAAAATATCTCTTTAGTGATGTGCTAATATATTCTGCATTTTCTTCCTTAAGTCATTCAGTTGTTTATTTGTATTTCTTGGATTTTATTGAGTTTCTTTAAAAATTACTCTTTTGAATCATCCGGTATATCATTCACTTTGGTATCTTTGGCATCCTTTACCAAACTTGTAAACTTTTGAAGTGTCATTCCTTTTTTTCATATTTGTTTTTCTATGTTGAAATTTGCACAGCTATTGAAATTGGTATTTCTTCCACCTAACATGTGAGTACCTTCTTAGTAAGCAGTCTTCTCTCAGTGATGTGACCTGGAATGGGTTTGTTTCGTAGTGTTGAATTTAATTCCAGTTGGTAGTTAATTTCCCTATGGCATCTTTGGCTGTGATTAGTAGATTCTGACACAATGAGTACCGTGTCAGAACCTGAGGAACCCACTTTCTCTGTACTGTCTCACAAGAGTGTGGTCACTCCGATAGTTCAGGCAAGTACACCTTTTGAGGTTGCTCCTAGAATAGGAGTGGCAGCCCCTATCATAGGGTGGAGGTTTCCTGGGGCTTTCTTGATATTGGCTATGTTACTAGAAAGCAGTTCTGCTGCTGGCTGTTCCAATCAAGGTGATAAGCTTGGAGTTTTTTTCCTCTTTTTAGATACTTATGCAGCTCAAGTTGTTTCATGTGGCAAGGCAGCGGCTGGAATCACCACTCCCTCTTTAAGGCACTCATCTCTAGTCTTTTCAGCAATGTGCTGTCTGATTGGATATGGGAGAAAGTAGAGCTGAAGTCCCTTCTTAGGCATAGTACCCAAAACATTTGTGCAGTTTCTTTCTGCTTTTGCTTTGGGGGTAAGTGTCTAGGAGTAGGGCGTCAGGCCCTTTTCTGTACCTGTTTGGGAACAATTGTCACTTGGGAGCTTTCATCTCCCCATCCTTTAACCTGAACTGTCTACCAAGGTTCCAGTGGGACTAGATCATGGCTGGAACAAGGTGCAATTTCTCTCAGCTGAGGTCACATTGTAGCTCGGCAGCAGAGCACCCACTCAGTTTGATTAGAATGTTACATTACTTAGTAATACTATTAATGAATTTCTTCACATTTGCTTCTTATTTCAGGATCTAGCCATTCTCAATATCCATGTTTTTCTCCAACACCAGATGAACACAGATAATAGAAAGCTACTATGTGCTATAAAAATGTTCAGACTCACAAACATAATTATGTATACAACATCCATGACATAGAAGGCACTCAGTACACATGGAGCAAATCCAAGAATGAAATAAATTCTTCATATAATTCTCTTGCATAGTTAAATATAATATTGCCAATGCAAGGAATTATTGCCTCTAAGCTAAGTCAAAAATTGAGTTAAATAAAATAGTATTTGGAGAAAAGAACTGGTTCTACATTACCTTGCTTAATTTTGCACTCTTTATCTTTTTTTTTTTTTAAGAGAAACAGTGAGAGAACCAATTTTATTTAGTTTTTCATCTGGCTTTCGTTCCAACACTCAGCTGTGTACATGGTCCTGGAGTTTGAACCCACGTCCTCACACATGCCAGTCAAGCACCATAATCACTGAGCCACAGCTCCACCCCAAACACTCTCATTTTTGACAATCAAAAATGTCTACAGAGGGGCTGGAGTGGTGGCTGAGTGGTATTGTGCTTGCCTAGCATGTGCAAGGACCCAGGTTCAAACCCCAGCACCATGTACACAGCTAAGTGTCAGAGCAACAAAAACCAGATGAAAAACTAAATAAAGTTGATTCTCTCTCTCCCCGGTTCAAAAAAAAAAAAGTGCAGATTCTTTCAGATGTTTCTTGAGAATGTAAATCATCTTCTATTAAGAACAACTTGTCCAGAGACAACTGTTACTCAACTCACATTCTTCCTGAACTCAATGAAAGACATGTATTTGTGAGTAAGGATTAAGAAAACATTGGAAGAGCTGGAGCAGTGGCTCAGTGGTTAAAGCACTTGCCTGGCATGCAGGACGACCCAGGTTCAAACCCCAGCACCACTTACACAACTAAATGTTGGAGAAACAAAAACCAGATGAAAAAATAAACATCTTCCCCTTCTCTCTGTCTCTCTCTCACGCTCTCTCTCCCCCCTCCCCTCATCTTTTAAAAGAAAGAAAAAGAAAAAATTGGAGAGGGGGCTGCATTTTGCATAATTAATCTAAGGGAGGAAGAAAGGATTATTTTTACTCATCAGAGTTTTCTGTACTGTATGATTATTCTAATATTCTAATAATGCTATTAGGTTCCAGCCTTCTTAAGAGAGAACTCTTCAGTGAGAGCAGGAAGTAATCAGGATTCCAGGATTAGAGCAGCCAGTGAGAGCTTTGTGCTTTAACAGACTTTATCCTAGGAACAAATACAGAGATTCAACACTGACTCCAAACATATCATCAGGTATTGTACAACAATCAGTTTAATCAATTAGAATCACAGCTGTGTGATTCCAAAAATTGGCAGTAAATATTTGATAATAATATTTAACATTTACTATACTCAGTGCTAACTTGATCTCTCAGTTGGATCCAAAGAACATGTGATTACCCACTCTACCTGCATCCAACCTGCTCTTCACTAGTATCTTTCTAAGAGATAGCTACCTGCTATCTATTAATCCAGCCAAATAGCCAATGATCCATACTTTTCTTTTTTTTTTTTTTAAAGAGAGAGGGACAGTGAGAGAGAGAGACAGAGAAAGGGAGAAACAACCCTACTCAGTTCTTCACATGGCCCCAGTTGCTCCAACACTTAGTTGTGTACGTGGCACTGGGGCTCGAACCCGAGTCCTCGTGCTTGCCAGGCAAGCACCGAAACCTCCAGCCCCTGATTCATACTTTTCAGATGTAATTCACATACCATAAAATCTACCATTTAAGGTACAATTCAGTGGTTTGGTATATTTACAAAGCTGTCTACACATGTCCACTATCTAATTTCAGAACATTTCATCAACCCAAAAATAAAACCCTGTACCCTTTAGTAGTCATGCCTCATTACTCTCTTCCTCCAGCCCTTAGCAACCATCTACTTTCTTTCTCTGTGGATCTACCTATTCTGAAAATTGCATATAAATGGGATCATACCACAAAAATGGCCTTTTGTGTCAGGCTTATAAAAGTAATCTGTGCTTATGTTCAAATAAAAAAAAAACAGTTGATCCTACCTCAAAAACATATCCCTAACCTGTCAATTTCCTTTTATCACTGCTACCACCAGCTAGTACAAGCTACCATCTTCTTGGGCATAAATTGCTTTCCATTACTTTACCTGACTTCTCACATTCACAACTCATCTCACGTTTTCTTCCTAAGAAAGGCCTTCTCTGATCAGTGAACCAAAAGTAAGCCTTTAGCCACTCTCAATCACATTAACCTGTTTTTAGTTATATTATTCATTTATTCAGCAAACATTTATAAATATTGTTGGGGTTACAGAATTGAACAAAGCAAAGATTCTTGCTCATGTGCAACTTATATTTTAATGGGGTACAATAAATCATTGTACATAAGGTGGTAAATAAGTGCTTTGGTGCAAAATGAAATAGAGAAGGAGAATAGTGAGGGTGGGGAGTGTTATGATTTCTTTTAAAGGTGATCAAAGAAGTGCTTGGTAAGATGACATCTGAATAAAGATATTAAGGAGGTGAACCATTAAGAGATCAGAAAGAAGGGTTTATCCCAGGGAGAGGGAACCAAAAGTAAAATGGCTCTTAGATGGGAATGTGCTTGGTGAAATCACAGCATTGAGGAGGCCTATATAACAGATGCACAGTAAGCATGAGAGTAGAAAACATGTTGTCAGAGAGAGAACAGGAATTCAGACTGTGTTGGTCTCCAGGGGCCATAACAGCTTATCTCATTACCTGGTATTTTCTTTCTTCCAACCCTCTGACCCCCTTCCACAGAACTTACATACCTTGAAAGCAGCATTATCTAGTTTGTTCAACAGTATATACTCACTCAGCCAAGAATTGTGCCTGACACAGATTGGTTATTCAATAAATATTTATTAGGTGAACAAATTATTATATTTATTGACATAATTATTATGTACCAAGCATTTTGTATGCATTTAATATGCATTATCTCATGTAATAATTTTACAAATTTAATTTTACAAATAAAATAACTATACTTTGGAGAGGTTAAATAACTTCCCTGGGGTAACATAAGAGATTGGAAAAGCCAACACTTGAAATCAGGAGGGTTTATTCCAGAAACTGTACACTTAGCCATGTTTTATAAAATCCTTCTTAGATCACAATAATAATAACAGGCAGTTAATACTAGAGACCCTGGTACCAGACAGGGTTCAGATCAGACTCTCCCACTTACTACTTGTGTGATACTAGGGAAATTCATAATCTCTGTGTGCCATAGACTCTTCAACTATAAATGATGACGATAATGATAATTAACATCTCATGATAATGATGAGATCTGAGAAAATTCATGTACAAAACTTGAAAGTGTTTAGCACATTAAATGAATTTGTTAAATGTAAGAGTGTAATTTATTACCAGAGACCTCAAGCTTTATGTCTTTCCAATCATCAGACTAATATGAAACACCATATTTTCTACATTCTAGAGTTATAATTCCAAGGAAAACAAAAGAACTTGATGTCCAAACCTACTTCTTGGTCACCACTTCTTAACTATTAATTGTATCTCTTTTATTGAGAAGCCAAATATTGTTTTCTGTTGGTAACCACAACAGTATTCAATGAAATGTTCAATGTAACTGAAAATATAGAAGAAAGTAATTTTAGAAAATGTTTACCATCATATCAAGAAACCTTTCTCATCCTACACAATAAAGAGATAATAATCTTTGTATTTGCTTGTTAGATTTCTAAGAATAGGATCAGTATATTTGTAAAAATGAAATCTTTCGATTAAAGAAGTCAGATGGGGGCTGGAGTGGTGGCTCGGTGGTTACGGCGCTTGCCTGACATATGCAAGTACACAAGTTGAAACCCCAGCACCATATACACAACGAATTCTAAGAGAAGCAAAAGCCACATGAAAAACTAAAATAAAAATTGTTTCTCTCTCCCTCTCTCTCTCACTGTCCCTGTCTCTTTAAAAAAAAAAAAAAAAAAAAGGAAGTCAGATGATCAATCATTTACCGTTTTCCATAAGTAGAATGTGGGGGGGAGAGGGGAGAGAAGCAGGTGAAATATGTGTGAAAGAGTTGGGAGTCATGAGAAATATTTTTATCTTTACTCTTCCTTGTAATTACTCAAATACTTCAGCTATGTACCATAATCATCTTACTTAGAATGAGGGACGGTATGAAGTAGATAAAGAAAACTGAAAATTAAAAATTAAGCCACATGAAAAACTAAGTTTAAAAGTCACCGTAGCTGGGGCCAGAGAGGTGACTTGGCAGTTTTGGCACATGCCTGGCATGCACAAGTATGCAGGTTCAAACCCCAGAACCACATACATAGCAAAGTATCAGAGCAACAGAGGCCACATGAAAAACTAAATAAAATTGATTCTCTCTTTCTCTCTTTCTGTTCCTCTTTCTTTAAAAAAAAAAAGTCAATATAGCCAAAGTTTAGTGAAGACTAATGAAATGGACCCCACCTAGTCTATCATTATAACCTTGTTAAATATGTCTTTCAAAGATTTTAAATTGTAATCAATTTTGTCTGTCAAGCTACATTCATTAAAATATTTCTCAGTTTGAGGGCTGAAGCAGTGGCTCAGCAGTGCTTGCCTGGCATGCATGAGGACCTGGGTTCAAACACCAGCACTCCATACACAATTAAGTGTCAGAGAAACAAAGGTCAGGTGAAAAAATAAAATTGATTCTCTTTCTCTCTTTCCCTCTCTCTCTCTCCCTCTCTCTCTCTCTCTCTCCTTCCCTCCCCTTTAAAAAAATAAGTAAATAAATAAAATGTTTCTCAGTTTTATTCATCAGATGTAACTGAACTAAACCCATTACCAAGGTATTTCAGTAGGAATACAAGCCTACTGAAAGACTGATTTAATCATGAAATTATTGAATACTTACCATCCCAACACCTTACTACTATTCCACCATACCAACAATGCTTAGTATAAAAGCAGTAGATTACACCTGAACAATCTGTCAGGGCTGACAGATTTTGTGAGGAGTTCTTAATGAAGCCCAAGATAACAGGAGGGACAAAAATAAGGACATCAAAAGAATTTGAAGGCTCTAGCACATACACCTAAATTAAATATTAAATACAGCCCGAATCCTTGCCAAATTAACCTAACACTTCATACTAAAGGCCTATTTACCTGCTTCCTTTAATATTATATCTAATGTATCATAATGAGCTCTCAACTAAAAGTTATAAAGCCAGAAAATACAGTCTGAAAAGACAAAGCAAACATCAGAACCAGACTCAGATATTTTGCAGGTTTTGGAACTATGAGTTAGGAAATTTAATAGGAAAAGTGATCATTTAAGAACAGATAAGAATCAAAAGGAAATGCTAGAAATCAAAAGCACTGTTAACAGAAGTCAAGGAAATGCCCCGAAACTAAAAGCAAAGACAAAAAAGAGAATGGGAAGGGGGGGTGGAACCTCAAAAACTGGAATATTTTAAAAGTGTGAAAAATATGTATAATTGTAGCATCAGGAAAAAAAGAGTAAAGAATTTAAAATAATTAATGGTCAGGAATTTTCCAAAATTAGTGACATATACCAAATCAGAAAAGCTCAAAAAACACCAAACAGGATAAATACCAGAGATCTTCACCTAAGTATATCGTATTCAAACTGCAAAAAAGCAAAGGCAAAGATAAAAATTCAGACATAAGGCAGAGGAAAAAAATGCCTTATCTATAGTGGAACAAAAACATGCAAACAGAGAATAAAGTGAAATATTTAAAGCATTAAGGTACTGAAAGAAAAAACCCCACCAACCTAGAGTTCTATATCCAGCAGAATTGTTTTTTAAATGAAGGAGAAATAAAGATACTGAGGGAATTCACACATGTAGATCTGTTCCCTAAAGGAATGTTAAAAAGACATTCCTCAGGGAGAATTTCTGAAAAATTAGAAATTCGTATCTAGTTAAGAAAGGAAGCAAATCAAAGAAGGAATAAGTAGATAAGGCAAAATCTTTGTTTTCTTATTAATGGTACTGAAAAATAACAGTTTAAAGTAATAATAATAAGTATGCTAGGTGATTATGCAACGTAGATAGGTAATGTGAATAACAATAATGCCATAAGAGATGAGGAATACGCTTTTATAAAAATTTGCCCTTTCCTGGAAGTGACAGATCTCTCCTTCCCTCCAGCTTTGAGCAATAATTTTTTCCAGTTAAAATTTTTTCCAGTTAAAAATTTTAATATACTATTTCCAGCTAAAAATTTTTAATAGACTATGTCTTCAAAGTAGACATAGTATACTATGGTTAGCTCATGGTTTCAGTTCATGGTAGGCTGACTCCATAGCTCTGGGCCTGAGAAGGAAGAATATCATGATAAAACGTCTTGGCTGAAGAAAGACATGCTTCAAAATTGCCAGGAAGCAGAGAGAGAAAGTTCAGCTCACAGAGATAAAGTGTAAACTCCAAAGGCATGCTAGAGTGAGGTCCTTCCTCCAGCCACACCCTACCTGCCTACAGTTACCAGGTAGTTAATCCAGTCAAATTAATTAATCCACTGATCAAGTTACAGCTCTCATAATCTAATAATTTTACCTCTGAACATTGTTGCATTATGTCACACATGAGCTTCCAGGAGATGCCACATATCTAAACCATATCAGATAGTAAGAGTTTTTATTTCATTTTTTCTATTTTGGGAAGGATACTTATAAGGAAAAATTTACAAAATAAGCGTGATTAAGTCATTTTTAAAAAGCAGGAAAACAGAATGCTAAGAGTAATTGAAAATTAATAAATGAAAAATAAAAGAGCATTTAAAATCATTTTCTGGGTATGGGATTGCATGTACACAGTAAACTCTACAGTGATAGTGAGTTAGTGTATAAAGTTTGTTTTCTTTTGTTTTGCAATAACTGTTTCACCCAGGGCCTCAGGCATGCTAGGCAAGCACTTTACCACAAAGCTAACCCTTGTCCCTGCAGATTATTATTCAAAAAGTATTCATTGAGCATCTACTAAGTACAAACTATAATCCTGGTTATGGTAAAGTATGAGATATGTTCACTATTCTCAAAAAGTCTGCAGTTTAGAGAAAACAAGAAAAATAAATAACATGAGCCACTTGTGAAAGATTTTCAGGGAACTAATAGCTTTTTTAAAAAATGATTGAATTCACTATTCACTGACCTCTTCTATAAGAGCTAGATGTCTAGAATGGAATCTTAAAAAAGAACTAGGATTCCATATCCTACGAGACTTCCAAGATATTTGACACTCTTCATCTTGTTTGCCTGGACAACCAAGCATGATGTTTTGCCAGGTATGATGAATATGCAAATATATTAAGATGAGATCACTGCCATCAAGACTTTATAAATTAGGAGTTAGACATTAACATCTTTAAATACCTTTTTAAACAAATGTCCAATTAGTGGAACAATAATATACGTAATAGGAACTGAAAGAAACCATTGTGGACAGTACTGATCCAATTATACTTTATAAAGAAAGTGATTGAAATGTATGAACAAGAAGAAATAAATAAGAAATACAGTTGCAGCACTAGCTAAATCAAAATAATGGAAAATGTAACTTTGTTAGAAGAACAGAAAAGATAATTTGACAACAAAAAAATTGTTCTAGTGTTTTAAATCTATAGTAGACATGAAAGCTATATCCTGTGTACGTGTGTGCATGTACTATGCTGGAAATCAAACCCACGTCTTCACAAATGCTAGGCAACTGTTCTACTACTGAGCTACACCCCATTCCCTGAACATTTTATTTTTATTTTCTTAATTTTGTTGAGGAAAAACTGGTATACTAGATAACTGTTCCTACTGGTTTCATTTATTTGCTCTAGTATTTTTTTCATACCTTGGCAAATGGCCTGGAATTTTGTGTATTTGCTTATTTTTATATACAGAATATTTATTATTTTAATATAATTTACTGAAAAAATTACTAGCCGCTATATTACATTTTGTTTTATTATATATATTCACAAAAAGTAATGAAAAGTGAGTCTTAGTTTATTTCAATATTTTACATTTAATACTTTTTTTAGAGTTATAGTGGGAAGGGGAAGGGAGAGATAAGGGAGGGTAATTGGGGGGGGGCACTCCTGGGGATAATTGCAATATCCAGAATATATACACATTTTATATTATTTTGTTAAAATCTTGTAAGGTTGTTCAAAAATAAAAAAATAAAAAATAAAAAAAAAATTTTTAAATATTTTACATTTTAAAGAAATCAGTAAACAATCCCAAATAGGTGTGGATGCCCATTTCTTGCAATATGTGTAAAATAGTAGAAGAGAGACAGTGAGAGCTCCCCTTTTAGCAAGTACAGTTTTGAGGACTTTCAGTTTCCTGTCCAACATGTAAAGAGCTTGGAAGTCAAACTTCTAATCCTCACCAAAAAAAGGGGGAAAGAAAAGCAAATGGAAAATCAACAGTTCTTCTTAGATACATCAGAGAAGGAAGACACACAACAAACCATGGCTTCCAAACTGGAAATGTCACCAGAGCTCCATGTCAAAGTTCAGACTCTAGCAGTGCTAACAGTTCAGATCTAGCCACTTGCTGCTGCAGGCCGGAGTGAAGTCAGTGCTTTTCAGCAAAGGCAGCCTAAGCCCCTGTTATAGAAAGAAAAGCAAATAAAGGGAATCACATTTTATTAGAAGCAAAAGCCACAGCTGGTACCAGCAAATGATCGGACTGCTTCAAGGGTAATTGACTAATTGCTGAAGACTAGTTTAAGAGATTTAAACCTGCTGGAATATAAGGAAAAGAAAAGAGGAAGAGACAAAAGGGAAGGAAATGGAGGAAGGAGGAATGAAAAAGGAATTTTGTGAAAAGAATCAAACTTAACTTTCTCATGATCATATATATGAACATATCATAGTGAATCTCATCAACATGTGTATCATTGAGTCACTAAAATTAGTAAATAACAGAAAGACCAGTAGAGTAGAACGAAGAAAATGGGGGACCATGGGGGAGAAGGGC
Organism: Aplodontia rufa; assembly: GCA_004027875.1. Taxonomy (NCBI): domain Eukaryota; kingdom Metazoa; phylum Chordata; class Mammalia; order Rodentia; family Aplodontiidae; genus Aplodontia; species Aplodontia rufa. Next base: position 59,350 of record PVKS010002912.1, on the reverse strand, counting down.
AGGGAGGAAAAATACTGAGGACTGAATTAGAATAATTTATATAGCATGCTTTTATAAAAATGTCAATGTTTATCCTATTGTCAAATACATCTCACAAGTACAGGGTAGGGGGAGGAAGGGAGGGGAAAAAGAAATACTGGGAACTGAGTTAAAACAAGGTACACTCCAAGCTTTTGTAAGTATGCCAATGTATATCCTGTTGTCAACGTATGTTTTAAAAAATGGGTGGGAAGGGAGGGGAAGGAGAAAAACCGGAGATGAAGTAGAACAAGTTAAACTCCATGCTTTTATAATTATGCTATTGTATAATCTTATGTCATATATACCTTTAAAAAAAAAACCTCCTGGAGGCCCAGCCCTAAGGGGACCTATGCTCTTTCACAAGTCTTATCTCCAGGAGCCCCACCACATTCTCCAGGTCACACTCTGAGAAATAATCCCCTGGTGCTTTTGTATGTATATAGCTGAAGGGGAGTAGACATTTTTAAGAATGCTATCATGACTGCTCTTCTCCTTAACACCTACCATCAAGGAGAATTATTTTACCCAAGTTTTGTACCTAGGGGTGCTTAACCACTAACCAAATCCCCAGCCCTTTTATTTTTTATTTTGAGACAGGGGCTTGCTTAGTTGCTTAGGGCCTTGCTAAATTGCTGAGCCTGATCTCAAACTTGCGATCCTCCTGCCTCAGCCTGGTAAGTCACAAAATTTGGGTTTTACCAGAATTAACAAACGTGAGAGAACTGAAATACTAAACTTCAGCACCCTCCCCTCCTGTCTCACCTAAGAAGGCAGGTAGGTACTGGAGGGAGAACACTAAGACCTCATTATAAAACACTCCATCACAAGTTAACCACAGTATCAGTCTCCTGTAAAATAACAGGGATGACAGGTGATCAAGGAGGGTTAGACTATATCTCAGTGGTTGGTGAGTACTTGCCTACCATGCACAAGACCCTGAGTTCACATCTCAGCACTGCAAAAGAAGAAGGAAAAGAGAGAGTGGTAAGCAAGGCTCAGAGCCTATTTAATTTTTGTTCTTTGCAGTGCTGGAGATCAAATCCAGAGCCTTGCATATGCTAGGCAAGCACTCTTTAACACTGAGCTACACCCCAGGCGCCTTCAGGCCCTATCTAAAAAAGAATCTGTAAGGGAACCCAAACAAAAAGAGGCACTAGAGGATATTTTAGCCTGACACATTAGAGCAACAGCAACCAGTCAACACAGCCTAACTCATGGTTTAACATAAAACCACACCAGTGGCCTATTTACCTTAGTTTCTTTGATTCAATACATCATATCTGTCTTTCAACAAAAAATTACAATTGCATGTTAAAAGGCAAAAACATAAAAGCAGTCTGAATAAACAAAGCAGACACTTTGGAATTTCAAGACTGAGATCTCAGAATAAGTATGATTAATATGCTAAGGGCTCTAATGGAAAAATAAATGCTAGAAATAAAAAACAATGTGATAGAAATGAAGGCCTTTGATGGACTCATCAGTAGCTTGTACATGGCCAAGGGAAGAATAAGTGACCTTGAAGAAATGTCAGTTTAAACTTCCCAAACTGAAAAGCTAAGAGAAAAAAAATAATTAAAAATATTCCGTTTAACCAGGCATAGTGGCAACAAGGATTGCTTGAGTCCAGGAGTTTGAAGCCAGCCTCAGCAACATAGTGAGACTCTCTCCAAAAATGAATTCATGGGGCTGGAGAAGTGGCTCCAGGGGTTGGAGCACTTGCCTGTCATGTGGGAGGACCCAGTTTAAACCTCAGTACCACGTGTACAGCTAAGTGTCAGAGAAACAAAGGTCAGATGAAAAAATAAATCAAATTCTCCCTCCCTTTCTTTGTCTCTCACTCTATCTTTTAAAAAAAATGTAAATTTAATTATCATAAAATAATCAAACTTACATTTTTATTGGTGAAACATAGTCTTATATAGTGAAGGGATTCATTGTTAAATAATCATACATGCACACGTAATGACAACGTAACTTGGATCCAATCCTTACTCTTGATCCCCCTTCTGCCCCAACACTCCCCAGTCTCTCTACTGCATTCCCCCAATTACAGATATTAATGTATATATACATATAATTTTTTAATTTTCTAGTTTTAAATGCCTGTATAAGTATTATTTAGCTTCTCAGGGGAGTAAAATATACCATATAGTATTTATAGCTCCCCCCTTTTTCCTCCCCATCTGGCTCGGTTCCTTCTTCATCCCTCCCCTCTCCCCGACCTCCCCAGATTGTGTGTTACTCTGACTTTGGTGAGCCTGTTGTATAAACTTCACTATCTTTCACCCTATCCTTAGTTTCACTCTAGCTTCTACATATGAGAGAAAACATTAAACCTTTGTCAAACTTATAATTTGAAAGTAAATATATATATATCTCCTTTCACCTTTGGTTGGTAGTTCCACATCTTTTTTCCCTGTCTCAGAACTAAGCAGTTTTACTCCCCTGTTCTTTTTGGTTGCTACTTAAAAAGACCTGTTATGGTTTTCCTCTCATAGACATATAGATCTCCTGCATGGAAAATAAAGTACACTACGGCTTAAGGAAAACTTTCCCATTAAATTCATTTATAAGACACTGTCCACTTTGGAAATCAGAGTTTTGTTTTGTTCTAATCAGAGAATGACAACTGAAACATAATTGCACATAACCTCAGAAAAGTTTACCTCCCTAATGCAATGCAAAAGAACACTAACCATTAAATTAGAATACCACAGGTAATAACACCTAATGCAATTTGCTTTTTACGAGAGCTGTGGATTTCTTTTATCATTTCCCTTTGCATTTTTCACAAGCATTGGCAATGGCTTTTTACAATTCCTTAGTTATTAGATGCTTATGTGCATTAGGCTATAGAACAGCAGTTATTAAAATCAAGTTACTCAGTTCCTCAAAAAATTAAAGTTAGCATAGGAGCCATTAATTACACACCTAGAAGTATTTCCAAGAAAAATTAAAACATCTGTCCACACAAAAACTTAAATATGAATGTTTATGGTAGCGTTATTCATAATAGCCAAAAACAGGAAACTAACCAAATGTCTGTTAAATGATGGGTAAACCAAATGGTGGTGTATTTGTACATTGGAATATTATTTAGCCATAAAAACATGAAACATGCTACAACACAGATGAAGCTTGTAAAACATTTTTTAAATGAAGAAATCAGACACAAAAAGCCACATGTTGTATGATTGCATTTATATGAAAGATCCAGAGTAGGTACATCCTTAGAGCTAGACAGGGTTAGTTAGTGGTTACCAGGGCTGGAGGTGGAAAGAAATGGGAAGCAACTGCTAATGGATGTGAAACTTGTTTTTGTGATGATGGAAATATTCTGGAGTAAGTAGTGACAGTTGCACAGCCTCATGAATATACTAAACACCACTGAACTTTATACTGTAAACTGGTAGGTTTTGTGCCATGTGGGTTACATACCAGTTTAACAAAAAAGAAGACCAAAAAATAATACCCACATTCTAAATTTGTAACTGGGAAGCGGGTTGACAGATAGCTTAGCTTGAACTAGAGGTCTAAGCTTCTTAGTTTATGCCCAAAAACTAATTAGAAAACCGGTGAAAACTGTTAATTGTTATACTATTTTTCAGGAACTAATATCCTGTTGAAATTCAACCTAAGAAAACCAAAACTATGAGGAATGATCATATAGTAATCAAAAGAGCTAACATTTACATAGTGCTGACAGTTTACAAAGTACTTTGATACTACTGCTGTATTTGCCTCTCCAGATCTATACAGTAGGTGATATTGTTATTCTAATTTTACAGATAAGGAAATACTCAGAGTTACATATTTTTCTGATGTTTGAATCCTTAAGAATCTCTAGGTAAAAGGTTGTGTCTTTTTCATCTCTATAAAAGGCATAATAATATGCATTCAATAAATGTTTAAGTAAATGAATAACAAAGTAACTAAGGCTTAGGAATTACAAGAGACTTACTAAAAATCAAACAAAGCAGTGTTAGAATAAATATCTTTGGCACTCAAATCCTGTGTGTTTTCTATAATATCATATCAGAAGACTCCTATCTTCCCTGTACATTTGTTTAAGCTCCAGAATTTAAACTGAGTTGTTATTATTCAAAAGCCCAGATGGATGTCTTCAACAGCAGTTATTGATAGGCCTCAGGGGAAATGAAAGTGAAATAATTATACAAATTAGACTTGTTATTTCCTACCAGACCTTCAGTTTAATATATCAGACATCTATTAAATGCTATTATATAGCAGCTAATATGTTATGCCCTAAAAAGAGAACCACCTAGGCACCTCTTTATGAAGCAACTTTCAGTCTAGTAGGTCCTCCCATATATTTCATTACTTTATCCATATTAATTATCTTAAAGCTGAGTTCAGATAAATCAAAACTTTCCAAAGGAACAACAAAGTCAGTGGTTCCTTTATTCTTCATTATAAGTCACACATCAACTCCCAGGAAAAGAGACCAACCATTGTTATAGGAAGTTTTCCATAAACAGATACAATCCCAACTTTTAAAATCTATGAATTTAGCATTTCAGCATACAGCACCACAGATTCCTCATATCTGTTCACTTAGAATACTTCAGGACTTTTTTCTTCTGAAGCCACATTATAGAGCACTCAGTACACTATATGCTTTCAAAACGTTTGACAATTTTCTCTTCATCGATTATCCCTTTCTTTGAAGACAGCCTTCTCCTCTTTCTTAGGTTGATTACTAAGTAGACTATTTAAAAATCAAGAATATTTATATAGTGACATTAAATTAACACAGGTCTTAGGTTTGTACTTTTATCAATAGTGATTAAGGTGTTCCTCTACTCAACAGAATGCCTGATTTATGTCAGTTGCTTAACATCTATAGACTAAACAAACTAATTAAACACAAACTTAGTAAGTGATTAGTGAGGATCCACTCACATTGTAAAATGGATTTGTGCATTCCAAGTTAAATGGTGCACCTTAGTCATATAAGCCCGTGGAAGTTTTTACAATAAAGTAAAAACAATTTATTCTTTTTCCTATGTGAGTAACCATTCTTAACTAAAATCAATTTTAAAACAAAAGATAATAAAAAGCTGATGATTTATTTTGTCTTTCATTCTTCTCCATACTTCTGAATTCTAGAGTCACATTATATGATATGATATATAGGTAAGGTGAGCCTGTTGAAACTAATGGCAATTACTTTGTTCTGCATAAAGGAATTAGGAATCTCTCCCTTAGCTGGCTAACCAAATGTTAAAAATCACCAGAGTAGTAACACATTTTGTTACTTGCTTTGACTATTTCTTGCTTTCTTGATAATTTTTAAATTAAAAATTGTTCACTGGCACATTATTGAAAATCATCCTAGGATAAGTCCAGCATATGAAGGGCATTGAAGTCTCAGATCAGCTATTTTGATAAGAAGTCACTACAGTCACCTTACATTTTTAACATGCAGATTCATTTCTATAAGTTTGCATATCAACTCTGAAATTTGGAATGCTTTTTTTAAATTATTTTAAAATATCAGGGAAAGATCTGTATTATCAGAGTAGACAATAAACACCAATTTATTTTTCAGACCCTTTTCTTCTGCTAGATTATCTGCTTTGATATACATCTACAATGAGCCTTATCACTTTAACACAAATAATTACTCCAGGTTGGCATTTATGAACAAGGGAACATGATAATTGTGATAACTGAAGATTTTAATAGATCTATCAGAAACTTATCCTGTTAGCAATTCAAACAGACTAACAGCAAAGAAAAGCAAGTAGTTTTTCAATTTTTAAATTCTTCATTTATCAAAAAAATACCTTGAATCATTGATTTAATAGAATCTTAATTATTCTGAATAACTTTCACATAACAAAACAAAAATATCAGTATCTGGATCACAGTCTCTTTCTCCATCCCTTCCACCGTACCTGGGAAGAGGAATCATGAATCACTCACCTTTTAATAAACAAAGAATGCATTGATTAAGAGAACCTTCATCATTTATACTTGAAAAACTCAAGGCAGATATGATAATATACAAAGTCATGATTCCCTTAGCTAGAAAATTAGCAGCAGGCCATTAAAGATGTAGTACATGCTCATTAGTAAAAGGAAAGAGTAGTATCCAAATTGTTTGTATGTTAAAGTCTCTGTATGGTGAAATATATGTAATATTAAAGCCATCTGTAAATATAGTAATTTTCTTTCAAAATCTTAGTTTCATTTTTATTAACTTCTGCCATTTGTGCTATGTTTCCAACTTGTCATTCTCAAAATTACAAATTCTACTTACAGAGATACATTATCCCCCACTTATCATTTTCCTGTGGGAAAATGTAATTTAAGTGTCATACCATATGAACCAAAATATGATATCTCTCTTATTCATCCCCTCCCACCAAAAGCAGTGAGAATATCCTGATATTTTCATTCTCTTAACCATCTGAAATGAGTGAGAGGACCCAAGCCTATTCCATGTAAGTCAGGAGCTACTCCATATCCAGAACATTGTCTTTTTCATAACTTCTCTTACAGGGATATAACTGGATTAAACTCTTCACTAGCAAACTGGTGCTTACCATGAAGATCCACAAGATTAACCACCTTATCCCACAGAAGGATTGCTTAAACAAGCCCACACTTTGGGTAAAATGGGAATATCACAAAGGCTAAGACACGCCCAATGAGCTCAAACACCACAAAATTAAGTGTAATGCCAATAGTATAGATTTACAAAAATCAACAAATACCATGTTAACTGGAATCCTTGACTGGGTATAAAATGTTTTAGATTCCCAGATCACATGCTAGCATCCCATACATATTATATAGAGTCAAATAGTTAAAGAAAGGAGAAACTAGCATTGGAAAAGGTTATTTTATGTCATAAGTCATTTTTATAGTGCAGCAGACAAATATTACACTTCTTTTTCAACTTTGGACAGGATCTCAGGTGATGATAAAGGATGTGGGATTTGGAATTAGGCTGCTGAAATTAAATCTTAGTTCCACCACTTAGTAGATATTTTTAAATTAAATTGCTTAACTCTCAATTTCATAAGAATAAAGTGATAATAGTATTTATCCTCACACAATTATTGTTAAGAAATATTGAAGTAATACATAAGCAGCACTCGCCACAGATTTGGGCAAACTCTAAATATTTAATATCTGTTAATTCCTTTATTATTGCTTACAGAACGTATTCTGTTTAACTTTTTAAAAAAGAGAGAGGGACAGAGAGAGAGAAAGAGAGAATCAATTTTATTCAGTTTTTCATGGACTGTCATTGCTTGGACACTTCATTGTATACGTGGTGTTGGGATTTGAACCCATGTCCTCATGCATGCCAGGCAAGCAAGCGCCATAACCACAGAGCCACTGCTCCAGCCCTCTATTTAATTTTTATATTCTGTCCTTTTGGTGTTCTTTACCTCCATTTTAATCAATGACAATATAGTATTGTTCAAGAACTATCAACTAGAGATTAACAATTTTTGAAACAATTTCCTCTTCCAAAGTTAAACAAAACTTTAGTTATTTGTGTGTTATTTTCATTTTTATAGAAATGCTTAAGCTAGTTTGTTGCCACCAGAGGAATTACAAATAATGCTGTTAATATGAAAATTCCTTGTGGTTTAAAACCTTGCAAGGAAAAAGAACTCAATGTTCTTTTGACTTAGAGAGAAACACATTCACATAAAATATCTGAGACTGTTTCTTTGGCTAATATATTTTCCCTTTATGCTTTTCTGGCCTCTTAGGTCAGCATATACACATTATTAAGTTTTATTTTTGACAAATAGATGTCAGAACTAGAGTTATGATAGGGAGTCCTGTCTAGTATTCATAGACTGTAAAATTGGTTTCAATAGCTTGCTTAAAAAGAGTGTATCAGAATTATTACAATGTAATTTATTTCCTATATTTCTTTATTACTTAATTCAGGATTGTAAATTACAACATAACCTTCTTTATAATGGCATTAACCAGTCAAAATAGCATGCCAAACATAGAATGAATTAACCTTTAAAAATTAATTTTTTTTAATTTCATAATGTGTACTTGAACTATTTTAGAAAGTCAGACATGATGCAGGCACAGATAGAAGAAGGCAAGCATTTGAATCTGGTAGTTGGGTTGTCTGATACCACATAAAATATCTGATCTTTTTTATGTATTCATTATAAAGTGTTCAAAATTCTTATTTATCATTAACACTTTACCTTTAGGTAGATGATGTATTTGTTTTTATGTGGTACAAATTTATGCCGTATTTTTCTGTTGTCCAATGCCGTATTTCAACTGGAAAATGTTATAAGTCTCAGATCTGATACATTTGGAGGATTAAGTTTTTTTCCACATATACATTCATTTTTTCAATGAATATGTATTGAGCAACTAATATGTATCAGGACCAGGGCCAGGTCTAGTCTAGTCTCTAAGAATACAGAGGTGAATAAAGAAGACCAAAATCTCAATTCTCATGGCAATTACATTCCAGTAGGAGAGGAGAATGAAGCAATAAATATAACAAGTAAATTTTTTATTACTCTATAATTGTGAGGAAGTGGTAAGTAGTATGGGAAGGGGACAGGGAAAGCTGACTAAGAGGAATAGTGATTGCCAAGGAAGGCATTCATCAGTTTTATGTCAGATTGGGCCTTTTGTAAGAAAGTGTCATTTAAACGAAGATTTGAAGGTGGTGAAGGAGTTAGACAAGCAGTTATCTTTGTAAGAACATTTCAAACAAGACAGCTAGAGCAAAGGCTCCTTTGCTCTAAGCATTCCTAGAATCTCCAAGGTAAAAAGAGTAGTGTGTTGGAAGATTTGAAAGAAAAGAAATAAACTGTAGAAGATAAAGTCAGAGGAAAATTTGGGGTGGGGAGTGTAGATAGGAAATAGGACAAGTTTTTATTCTGAGTAAAATAGTGACTATAAGAGAAATAATAGTTGTAGGAGGGAAACCAACTAGAAATATATTATGAGGCAAGAGATAATGATGGTTTAGACCAAGATGACATCAGTGGAAGCAGAAATAAGTGTTTGGATTATGGAGATTTTTTTATTCTGATTATATATTTGATTATTTGGAAAATTGAATATACAGTATGAGAAAAAGAGAGTACCGTAACTGTAGGATTGCTGGCCTGAGCACATAGAAAGATGGAGTTACTAAGATGGAACAGAGATGGGCAGAGGTTAAAATTAGGGATTCTGTTTTGAATTTATTGTTTGTACTGTAACATCTCTTAGATATAGAAATAGTGCTGCTTAGTATGCAGCTGGATATGAGAGCAAAGTTCAGGGATTGGAATTCTACATTGGAGTTAGAAATCTGGAAGTATTAAGGACTGACAAAGTCAATATAGTCATACATGACCACTATATTCTTTTGGATCTAACTATAGCTATCAAAGATTAGTAGGCACCTTTATTTTCAGTAAGCATAAAAGAAAATCCCAAACTACACTCAGTGCAAATAAAGACACTAACGAAATATTCATTAGCAAGCACATGTTTTGCATGTTCTCTTAGGTATTTAGATATCCAACCTTCACTTCACACAGTTGTCTCATGACAAGAGAATCACAAAAATTAGAAGTGGGTTCTTTGGAAAGATAACAAAACTGATCATTCTTAAACTAGACTGAATACGAGAAGAGAGAAGAAAGCCAAGCATGGTGGTGCATGTCTGCAGTCCCAGCTACTTAAGAAGCTGAGGCAAGACGATCACTGGAGCACAGGAATTGGATGCTACCTTAAACAACATAGTAAGACAGTCTCAAAAAAAGAGAGAGAGGAAGAAGCAAATAACTAAGATCAGAAATCTACAATAACAACTTATTATTGACTTTACAAAAATTACAAGGATTAGAAGAGAATACTTTGAACATAAACGAATCAGTCAATCTAAATGTCCTAGAAACACACATATCAAACTAGTCCTTTAGTTTGGAATCTAAGAGGATTATAACTTTAAAAAATGGGACGTAGTGGAAAGTTTTAGGTTATTGGGGGCATGCCCTTGAAGGGGACTGTAGGACCCTGGTCTCTCGCTCTTTTGCTTTTGATTCCCCACCAAGAGGTTAACAGCTTTGTTCCAAACACATGATATGCTGTTTCCCTCTAGGCCCAAAAGTAATGGGGCCAGCCAACCATAGACTAAAACCTCCAAAACTGTGAGCCAGAATAAACCTTTTCTCTTTATAATTTGATTATCTCAGGTATTGATATATTAAGAGAAAGCTAATATACTGACTCAAAAAGAAATAGACAATTCCCAGCAAACAGTAAAGAGACTGAATTAATCAAAAACCTCCCTCCAGAAAAGCAAAAACCAAGGGCCAGGTGACTTCACTAGTGAATTCTACCAAACATCTAAAGAAGATTAGCAGCTTCATTACTACTCAAATTCATAAAAAGAAAAAAAAACATAAGGGGGAATATATTCTAATACTTTCTTTAAAGTCAGCATTATCCTCCTCATGAACCCAAAGATACCATAAGAAAAAAACTATGAACCAATCTCTCTTAGGAAAATTGGTACAAAAATCCTAAGCAAAATACTAGTAAACCAAATACTATACCACATTTATATACTATGACTACATTTGTAGAATTACAAGTTATTCAATATAAGAAAATCAGTTTAGTAACGCAACATTAATAAGGCATAGAAGGATAAAAACACATGATTATTTCAGTAGGTGCCCAAAAAATCCATTTGACAAAATTCTACATCCTTCATAATAAAAACACACTCAGCAAAGCAGAAATAGAAGGAAACCTCCTTAACATCATAAAGTACATTTACAAAAACTCTATAACATCCTCAGTGGTGAAAGATTCAAAGCATTCCCACAAAGATCAATAACAATACAAAAATGCCCATTTTACCCCAATTATTCAACTTTGCACTGGAATTTCTAGATTTAGCAGTATGGCAAGAAAAAGAAATAAAAGGCATCCAAATGGGAAAGGAAGAGTAAGTGCAGAGAACATGATTCAATATAAAGGAAATCTCACATAATCCTTATTGTGCCAAAAATATTATCATAACTGATAAATGAATCTAGCAAAGTTACTGAGTATAAGATCAACACCAATGTTGATCAGTTACCAACAATTAGTAGTCCAAAAGGAAAATTTTTATTAAAACAGTTCAATTTACCATAGCACCCTGAAGAATAAAATCCCTAGGAATAAATTTAACCGAGAAAATGAAAGAGTTGTCCATTTAAAACTGGAAAACATTGCAGAAAGTAATTTTTATTTTTTTTATTAGAAAGTAATTTTTAAAGATCCAGTTAAAAGATATTCCATGGCGGGGGTTGGGGATTTAGCTGAGTGGCAGAGCATTTGCCTAGGATGCGCAAGGCCCCAAGTTCGGTCCTCAGCCCTGGGGGGAAAAAAAAAGATATCCCATGGTCCTGGACTAGAAGACTTAATATTGTTAAGATAGCAGTTATTTCCCAAAGCAATCTACAGATTAAAAACAATCCATATCAGAATTCCAGTGAAAAAGCTAATCTTCACATTTGTACAGGATGGCAAAGAACCCAAAAAGCCAAAACAATTTGAAAAAGAAAAATAAACAAGGGGGACTTATCTTCTCCTAGCTCAAAACCTCCTACAGGTAACCAACAGTAGAGTACTGGCATAACAATAGATATATAAAGCAAGTAGAATTTAGAGGCCAGAAATAAATCCAAACACCTATGACCAATTAATTTTGACAAAGATGCAAAGACTATTCCAATTGGGAAAGAATAGTCTCTTCCACAACTGTGCTGGGATATCTGTATATAGACATACAAAAGAACAAAGTTACACTCCACATTTTTTTTTAAATTAACTCAAAATAGGTCAGTGACCTAAATTTAAGAATTAAAATTATTCAAGTCTTAGAGAAAGAAAAAACAGGAATAAATCTACATTTCCTCAGATTTTGCAGTGGATTCTTAGATTTGACACTAAAAGCATTAGTAACAAAATTTAAAAAAAATTGGATTTCCTAAAACTTTAAAGGTTTTGTGCATTAAAGAACATTTTCAAGAGAATGAAAAGGCAGCCCTGTGGAATGTGGGGGAAAGCAATTAGAAATCTCACCACTGATAGTGCTTTGTATCCAGTATATATAATGAATTTTTGCAATTCAACAGATAAATATTACACAATTTAAAAATTGACTAGATTTTTAATTTAATAGATTGACTAGATATTTCTCCAAAGAAGCCACACAAAGAGCCCAAAAGCTCATAGAAAAGTTATCCAACATCATTGGACAATATAAATCAAACTCCAAAAAAAGAAGTGTCAACGGTGAAGAACAGAAGCCCTCATATATTGCTGCTGGAAAGGTAAAAAGATTCAGAGGCTATGAAAACAACAGGCAGTTCCTCAAAAAATTAGACCTACACTGGTGTGGTGGTGCATGCCTATAATCCCAGCAGCATGGGAGGCGAAGGCAGGAGGATCACAAATTCAAAGCCTGCCTCAGCAATAGCAATGTCCTAGGCAATTTAGTGAGACCTTGACTCAAAATAAAAACTAAAAAGGGCTGGGGATGTGGTTCAGTGGTTAAGTGCCCCGGGGCAATCACCTTACCAGGAAGAAGAAAAAAAAAGAAGAGACTAGAATTACCAAATGATCAATAGTTACAATTCTAAGTATATAATGCAAAGAACTGAAAGCAGGGTCTCAAAGAAATATTGGTACATATGTATTCACTGCAGCATCCATAACAGCTAAAGCATAAACACAACTCAAATTTCCATCATTGGTAGGATGGAAAAACAGTATATCCATAAAAATGGAATATCATTCAGCTATAAAAAGGAATGAAGTACTGATACTTGCTACAGCCTATGTGATCCTTGAAAACATCATGCTAAGAAGCCAAGTATATGATTCCTTTTGTATGATGTATCTAAAATGGACAAATCCGTAGGGATTGAAAGATCAGATATTAGGGAGGATGGGGCTATTGAGGATGTGTACAGGGTCAAAGTGTGTTTATGGGTTGATGTAAACTGGAAATAACAGAGAGCTGGTGGTTGCAAAACATTTTGAAAATACTAAGGCCACTTAATTTTATAATTTAAAATGGTTAATTGTAGGCTATGTGAATTTCACTTCATTTTAAAGAAAAATTAGATTGCAATGGGTACTTTCGTTGAAAACTCATAGAAACGTAAGATGGTACAACCTCTTCTTAGAAAACAGGTTTTCATATTTAAAAATAAGTTTTAAACTTCCTACTCTTTTTTTTACTTTAGAATGAGTTTGTGTGTGTGTGTGTGTGTGTGTGTGTGTGTGTGTGTGTGGTAGTGGTGGTGGTGGTGCTACGGATTGAATCCAGAACCTTGTACATGGTAGGCAAGCACTCTACAAACTGAGCTATATTCCCAGGCCCCCTAAACTTCCTACTCCTTGATCCAGTATTCCTTATCTAGGAATATAACAAAACAATATGGGTGCAAACAAATATTGATAATACAGTGATAAACACTAAAGTATTCTATATAATAATGAATGATAAAGAAATTTTCTTAATCTCTAACATTAGAGTGTTAGTTTTTAAAATGGATATTTTAAATGCATATTTAAACAGGATATTGTGTAGATAAAATTGTGTAATATCTGCACAGATATCATTTTAGAAAAAATGTTAACCCTACATAATAGTATGTCTTACATTTTGTTACCTTTTGTTTTCTCATAATTGATAGAATTTTGTTGTTTCAATAATAGTTCTGCTTATTTGGCTTTAAAGAATTTTAATGATTAGTGAGGACTTGTGAAATAATAGCATGTGAAAATAATACTAAAGTATCCTAAAAGAGAAAACTTGTATTGATGGGCTGATAATGTATAAAATTTTATTTATATAACAATAACAGCACAAAGGAAGGGAAGGGGAATTAAGATATTAAGTAAAATCCCCAAGGCAATCACTCAGACAGTAACTCTAAAAGAATATATAGTAAAAGAAACACCAAATGAATTAAAGTAGTATGCAAAAACAATTAAAGAAAGTGGCAGTAAAGAAATAAAAGAATTTTATAAACATAAGGCATAGAAAACAAATAGCAAATGTAGACATAAAATACTACCTTATCAGTGATTACATTAAATGTAAATAAAATAAACACTCCTATCAAATGATAGAGATTGGTAGAATAAAGAAAAATATGCTGTCTACAAGAGATACACTAGACGTTAAGACAAAGATTGTTACTACAGGACATTTTATTAAGATAATAAAAAGATGAGACCTAAAAAGATAAATATTCATGCACCTAAAACAGAGCCCAAAAATACATGAAGAATTGAAATAAGAAATAGATACTTCAACTACAAATAATCAAAGACTTTAATACCTCATTTTTAGAAGGCATCAAACAACTAAGCAGAAGATCAAGGAAAGATTTTGAACTATAAACACTATAAATCAACTAAACCTAACAGACATGTTTAGAACACTTTACCCAACGATGGCAGAATGCACTTTTTTTTTTCTAGTGCACACTGAACATTTTCCAGGGTAGACTGTATGCTAGGTCATAAAATAAGTCTGAATAATTAAATTTAAAAATATTCAAATCATACCATGTATATTTTCCAACAATAATGGAATGATATTAAAAATAAGAACATTTTGGAAATCCCAAAATGTGATGAAATTAAACAGCACACCCCAAAATAAACAGGGGATCAAAGAAAAAAATCACAGGACATTAGAAAATACTTTGAGGTGAATGTAACACACACACACACACAATACCAAAATATATGGAATGAGCAGCTAGAACAGTGGCTTGGTGGTTACAGTGCTTGCCCAGCATGTGCAAGTACATGGGTTCAAAACCTACCCTAGCACCCACGTACACAACTAAGTGTCAGAGCAACAAAAGCCACATGAAAAACTAAATAAAAAATTATTCTCTCTCTCTCTCTCTCTCTCACTGTTCCATATATATATATACAGAATGAAACTAAAAGAGTTCTTATAGGGAAACAATAAAAATACCTTTGCTGAAAAATGAGAATGATTTCAAATAAGTAGCCTAATCTTCCAATTTCAGAAACTAGAAAAAGGAAAGCTAACTAAACTCAAACCAAGCAGAAGATGGCAAATAGTAACAGGAAATAAATGTATAAGGAATACATTAACAAAGAATAAAACAAATGTGGTACTTTTTTAATATTAACAAAATTGACAAACCTTTAGTTAGACTGATCAGGAAAAAGAGAAGATTCTAATTAACTAAAATCCAGAGTAAAAGAGGAAAACACTACTAACCTTACAAAAATAAAAATGAAGATACACAAATAAGATAAGCATGTGAACAATGCAACATCATTAGTCACTAGGAAATGAATATTAAAAAGAATATTAAAAGATAGTACTTTACAACTTTGAAAATTATTATAATCAAAAAAATAGAGTAAAAAGTGTTATCAAGGATGTAGAAAAATTGGAACCATCATACATTGCTGGTAGAATGATAAAATAGTGCTATTACTTTATTATTTGTAAGTGTGTATATTTTTTGATTGATGTAATAACATGATATGTTTATGGAATACACTTTGACATTTCAGTACATATATGCAACATGTAATGACCAGGGTAACTGGCATAGCCATCACCCCAAATATATATCATTTCTTATGTTGGGAACAGACAAAACCCTCTCTGCCATTTTGAAATGTACAATTTGTTATCAACCATAATTATCGTGCTTTACTATAAAACATTAAAAGTTATTTCTTGGGTCAAACTATAGTACAGCTACTTTGGAAAATAGTTTGTAGTTCCTAAAGATGTTAAACACTCTTAGATATATAATTAAAAGATAGGAAACATAAGGAGATTTAAAATTTTTTATACAATGTCCACAGCAGTATTAATCATGTTAGCATAAAAGGGGAAACCACTCAAATGTCCATTAAGTAATTAATTAAACAAAAAGTATTGAAACATGCTACAGCATGGACAAACCTTGAGAACATTATGTTAAATAAAAGAAGCTAATAACAACAGACCATATATTGTTTGTTTGGATTTATATGAAGTCCTCAAAATAGGCAAATCTATAGACACAAAAAACAGATTAAAGATTCCTTACAGTGAGAATTGTGGGAGTTGAAGCAAACTCTAGTAGGTATTGAGTTTCTTTTTCAAGTGATTGAAATTTCCTAAAATTATATTGTGGTTATGGTTAAACTCTTTAAATATAGTCAAAACCACTTAAGTATATACTTTAAATGTGTAATATATACGGTATGTGAATTAGCTCTCTATCAAATCTGTTTTCTGTAAAAAAGTGAATCATTAATGTTGCTATATTATCTGAATATTTAACATGTGTCCAAAGATGTTTTTTGTTTTGCACTGTTTTAACAAATCCAGCTGGACAACTCAGCCAATCAGCACATTTAGCTCTCCAACTACCATACAACGTACTTGGTTTAGGTCGAAGTGCAAATTTTCTTGACCATCTTTATGTTGGTATTCCCCGTCCTTCTGGAGAGACAGTAAGTAAAAACTTTAGTTGTTTACAATTCTGGCTTTAAATGTTCATTGTTTAAATATTTGAAATCAACATTTTGAATCCATTTGAATCTGAATTCAAATAATTCAGGTAGTTTTAGTCCCTTAAAATAATAAGCAAAAACTGGTGATGCCATATCTAAGCTTATCTAGCACATCATGATTTGAAGATATTATGTAGTTTTTCCATTTCATCCCCCATAAATTTCATGACATTCCTATTCTTTCCTGCTTTTTCTTAACCTTTTTTACCAGCTAACATGTAAATATTTTACTGACATAAGCATAATATACTAATATAATACATATGCATAAGTATAATGTGTAAAATACTACATGTAATAGTAATATTTTACTTGTTAGTAAAATAACATTTTACTCATTTTTGTCAGTCTCCCCTCGGTGTGCATTTATTTGTACATAGCACTTTAAACAGCACAATTATAAAAAGATTAAAAAAAAATTTCAAACAGATGACACAGAAACCCTACTATGGACCAAATATATGTAAATTTAGCTTAATTCATCCTGGGATTTCATCTTCTCATAGAACTTGAAATTTTTCTTGTTTATTTAGAAAAATAATTATATTTTTATATGTCCTAGATGTTAAATGTTCTTAAATTCTTTTTTTTTTTTTCAGTCTGTACGAAAACAAGAGTGGACTGCAATCATTCCAAATTCCCAGCTAATTGTCATTCCATACCCTCACAATGTCCCTCGAAGGTAATATCCTTGCTTAAACCGAATTTAGTAAAGATACTGTCAACTCTGAATCATAGATACAGTAATGTCTTTTAAAATCTGTCATTCCTAAGGGCTTAGAGCATACATGTTCAAGGTTCTGGCTTTGATCCCCAGCACTACCTACCTACACACACACACACACACACACACACACCCTCATTCCTACTATGTTCCCCCTATGAACACTCATCAATCTGCTTATAGCAAATTTTAAATGACTAAAAATACCCAAAAGGTCCCTGACATTTTTCATGAAGAACAAATTCAATCCTATTAGAAAAACAGCAGCTTAGTTACATATTCTGCTTAAATAAATTACTCTTTTACTAGCCATAAATTCTAAAATTTAGAATGCTAAATTTTTTTTGTCTTTGGTTTTGTTTTGTTTTGTTTTGTTTTGTTTTCAGTGCCAGGGTTCAGACCCAGAGCCTCGTATGTTAGGCAAAACACTGTACCACTGGACTGTAATCCCAGACCCAGAAAGGCAAATTTTTCAATAAGTACCAATCTTTTAAGTATATTCTTTGAGAAGTGGTATACATCCCAAGTAATGAAGCACATATATTTTAAAGCCAAACAGACCTAGGCTAGAAAACAGCTCTGCTGCTGACTACCATGAGATTGGGAGCTATTATTTTGTTATCTGTGGCCCAAATTTTGCATCTGTAGAATGGGAGATAGAACACCCACCTTATGAGAATAAGGATCCAAAATAGTTAACACAGTGTCAAGCACATAGAATAGGGAATGCTGTCTTTGTTCTTATTATCAGCATCCATTCCTTTCATGAAATAGCATTTAACTTTAAATCCTTTAATTACGTTGATTCTATTCTTTCTAAAGTAGGTATTGAAGTTATTCACTAATATTTAAATTTTGTTGGGAAAGGTGTGCTAGTTTGATGTCAATGTGTGAAAATAACAAAGAGCAATAGTATAATTTACCTATAATTATATAACTAGTGAGGTCCTGCTTATTTCATTTCTTCTTAAAATAAAGGCTTTTTTGTCTCCTCCCAACTCCCACTCCCACCCCTGCGCTGGGGATTGAACCCAGGGCCGGTGCATGCAAGGAATACACTCTACCACCAAGCTGCACACTCAGTCTTGTTCTTTCTTAAATGTTTAGATGGGATGTATTGGGGTGTGCTAGACCAGTTCAGGGTACTTCATAAATTAATTGGGAGCATCTTTTTCTATCTCTAGTCAGCAAAATCACATTAAAATCAATTTTGGTAGGAGAATTTACTCTGAAAACTGATAAATGCCATAAATCAGACCTATCTTCCCCCTTCCCTGCCAGAGAAACAGTTTCCCAGCACACCACTATATGTATTTTATGCTAGATTTATGGCCTTTAGAACCAAACTGCTTGAGAAAACAACCTTTATTACAGCATTATGCTTCAATATCAATAGAAATAGTTCAGGTTTCACTAGAAACTTAATTCAGGTTTATTTTGTTTTGTTTTGAAACAGAGTTGCCCAGGCTGACCTTGAACTCGCTAAGTTCAAGTGATCCTACTGTCACAGCCTCCCATTTAGTGGGGACTACAGACATATACTGCCATACCTGGCCCCACTTCATATTTGTATTACTTTTCTTTTTTAAAGAGAGAAGGACAGTGAGAGAGAGCCAAGCCACCACTCCAGCCCCTTGTATTAGTTTTCTATACATGAAACTTATAAAAAAAAAAATAGAAAATCTGAACCATGAGTAGCAAACTATATGAAGTGTGGTACTTATATACAGAACAATCATGACTCAATTAATGCCAGTGGAGTGGTAAGCAAAAGAAAAAACAAAAGCAGAATGCAAAAAAGTATGCATAATCAGCAACCATTGTGATCTAAAAGATACCTGTGTATATACGTTCATGTGAAAGAATATGCAAAAAACTGGTATAAGCAACTGCCTCAGGGTTGGCTTCATGTCCTTTTTTATTTTTTTTAAATGCCTTATTTTAAAAAATATTTTTAAAAATTAGAAATACTCAAAAGATCTCATAAAAGAACTATTTCTCAGAACTCAAAGTACATCAACTAATTAGTAATAGTTTCTTAAGGTTTATTTATTCTTCTGAATTTCTGGAAGTCTGCCACAGCTTTCTCCCATAATCTCAACATTTTTTTAAGTTTCTCTTGCTTTTTCTGAAGAAATGTTCTTTTCAAATTTATGTACATAATAAAAATCAAATTGATTTAGTTTGAGGTGTATTTTGAGATTTATTGACTAGAGACTAACTTCTGGATCAATAAATTTTAATTATCCAAAATACATCAATAGCTACTTGTTCTTCATCAGAATGAGCTTACCTTTATTAAACTTTTAAAATGAAATACATTCATTTTCTGTTTCCATGAAGAATAAAAAGTTCTATGTAGGGGCTGGAGTGGTGGCTCAGCATTTCCAGCACTTGCCTGGCATGCACAAGGACTTGGGTTCGAACCCCAGCACCACAATAAACAACATTCTCAGAGCAACAAAAGCCACATAAAAAAACTAAATAAAATTGATTCTTTCTTTCTCTCATTGTCCCTCTCTCTTAAAAAAAAAAAAAGTTCTATGTATATAATCACCTACAGTGTTGGTGATGAAGATCTTGGTTTTAGGCTTTTCAGGGTTTGCATTGTTGTGTGCCATGTACTGTTTCATGGGGGAAGAACTCACTCTATTTATGTTAATGACCTTTGTCTATATATTGGCATTAACAATGAGGGACTGAACATGATTTTGTTAAGAGTTCTGAACATAAGAATTCTTATAGTAATGTAAACCCTCTGATGTATGCTACCTATGTATGCACCTGCTCAGATTTATGATTGTTTCAGTTGGTCATACTACATGTATAGATAAGGATCAAAAATAAGATGATATAGAAAGCTCACTGAAGTCATGACTACATATCCTTAAGAATTCAATGTTTCAAATTTAGCAGGTCTCAGTCAAAATGTAAAAAAGAAATCTGATTGTCCAACGTACCATTGGTAAGTTTACTTAAGAATAATTCTTAGCTGGGTGCAGTGGCACATGCCTGTAAATCCCAACTACTCTGAAGGCTGAGGCAAGACAACCACAAATTCTAGGGAAACCTTCACAACTTTGCACATATCTCTAAAGTAAATGAGTAAAAAAAAAAAAAAATAGGAGGATGTATCTCAATAATAAAGCACCCCTGAGATCAATCCCTGATACCATAAAAAGTAATAACAATGCTTAGAGGGTCAGACTTGGAAAAAGAAATATATCGAAATATCTCATCAAAACTTCTACTTTAGATGATAGTTGGGGATGTAGCTCAGTGGTAAAGCACGTGTCTGGAATGCATGAAGCCCTGGGTTCAATCCCCAGTACCAGATAAAAAGAAAAATTGTACTTGGCTTCTAACAAAAATATGAACTCTGCAGGAATCATATTCTTAGGACTAACTTTGTTTTCTTTTACTTATAATTATTGGATAGATGGGTGAAATTTTAATGAATGGATTGTTCAATTAATAAGCAATTTTGATTTTTGGTCTCAGTTTATTGTTATATTAAACATTTGTAATTTTAATTTTTCTGTTTTTATCTACAGCTGGAGTGCCAAACTATATCTTACACCAAGTAATATTGTTCTACTTACTGCTATAGCTCTCATTGGTGTCTGTGTTTTCATCTTAGCAATAATTGGCATTTTACATTGGCAAGAAAAGGTTTGTTCATTTAAATGAAATATTAACTGTTTAAAATCAGTATTAAAGAGCTGGGGATATGGCTCAATGGTGAAATGCATAGCTAGCATATTTGAGGCCATGGGTTCAAATCTCAGCACCACCTAAGGAAAAAAAAAGTACTAAATACATAACTAATGCATTCATTCTAATAAGGCTCCCCAATAAAAGGGCTTCTTTGTGTCACAAAAGAGAAATGTTTTGTTGTTGTACCTACTCTCTTTGGATTATCATGTCAATCATAATTTTTGCTAATTAAAATTACTGTCTCTTTTATCTTAGCTGCTCTTTTAATTTTTGAAAAAGACCACATGATAATTGTTTTAATAAATGTTCACAGATTTATGGTTTAAAAATAAAGTGATGCTTTTACATATCAAATATAGTAACAAAGTTTACATATTCAATTAACATTAAGATTGCAGCTCAAGGATCACCCTATCTACTTTGATCAGAAATTATCAGAACATAGGCCAAAACATTACATATCTTTTCACCTATGAAAGAAAGGAAGTAAATTTCATTCATTCCTCAGGACATCTGATTATACTATAAACATAGTGATCTTATTACAACAAATATAATGTTGTAGCCAAAAATCGAAATTTTAAATACAAGTACATATTTGACCATGTATATACAATATCTCCAATGGTACTGTAGTTCTTCTACTTTGACCAACTTTTCACTTCTCTGGTTGCTGCTTTCTCCCATTCTCTCAATGCAAGCTTTCCACGGTGTGGAAAGTCCTAGGCCATCTTTCTACACTTTCCCTTCCAATTTCATCTAATAATGACTTCAGCTACCAACCCTTCTCTCTTTAACTTCTTCTGCATTCCTGCTGCCACTTCTTCAGTTCAGCCCCTTCTTATATCCTACCTGGTCTCTCCAGTTTCATTCTCTCCCTTTTCTACTTAACAATCTGCTGCCTGATTATTCTTCAGTAAGTTTATCCTTAATTATATCACTCTCTTGCTCAAAAACCTCTGGGAACCAACCATGGCCTAAAATGTGTAAACTTCTTATCCTGACCTTTATATTATTTCCAACCTTATTTCCTACTAGTTCCTTTCATATATTCCATTTTTCTTCCAGACTTCTCATGATCACTCATGTTACACTCCCCTTCCTGCCCTATTTCCATAAATTCTGTCTTTTCAAAGCTTTCCCTTTCCTCACTTGAACCTAGAAGTAATCCCTCTCTCTCAGAGGTAATGTTTTTCACTTTGTATACTGAAGTGTACAAGATGTTTTGCTTCTTTTTTACAAGGCTTTAAGTTCCTGGAGAACAAAATACAAAATTGAGGGTTTTTTTAATTCTTCCAAATACTGAGCACAATACCTTACTGGCAGCAGAGGGTAAATAAATATGTGCTAAATCAATATGTTAACCAAAAAAATGAATATACTTCATTTATGAATGAATTTACTTCATTTATTAATATCAGTGTTGTGAATGGGAGAAAATTGGAATAGTTCTATCCTTATAGAATCTAATGTTTACTTGTATTTTGAAATACATAATAAACAAGCTAAGTAACATTTCTTATTGGTTTTTAAATTCCATTAGTAAATCATTAATTATAAAATAGCTACTATAAACTATAAATATATCTCACAAAATTATTGCATTATAAAATCATATCCATTATCTACTAATTTTGAGGCCTTTAAGACATTAATCAATTGTATTTTGGAAATGAGTCTTCTCAACATTTTCTTAACATTTGTAAACTAATCTAAAATTCTTTTTCAGAAAGCAGATGATAGAGAAAAACGACAAGAGGCCCATCGGTTTCATTTTGATGCTATGTGACTTGGCTTTAATATCACACAATGGAATGACTTCATTTGATTAGTTGAAATACTAAATTCTGGCTTATAGAAGCAAATAGGGGATTTTTTGAATATTATTTATAAATGATGCATACCTTGGTAATTATTGGAAAATATTAAAATAAATATGGCCTGAATGTCTCACAAAATCTTTTTTAGAGCACTTTGTAAACAATAATTTAGGTTCTTTACTCAGTAGTACTGTGCATTTTTGTTCTTTGGTAGAATGTGTTGCATGTACTCTGGTGTTTTATGTATTTATAATCTTATTGGAGTAATGATGGAGAAAATACATGTACAAATAAAAATATTTAAATGAGCAGGATTTTTTTCTTCCACTTGAATTTGTCTTGCTTCTTATTTCAATGGTACAAATTATACTTATGTAAAGGCTTCACAGATTAAAGTTATTTAACATTCACTTTCATCATAGCAGTTCAGGGGGCTTGTTGCTTCCATATAATATGATTGAGAACTCTGGCTTTAGAATTACAGTAAGACTTGCCTTAAACTCCTGGTTCCACAACTTACAAACTAGTTGAATCTGGCTATTGCTTAACCTCTTAAGCCTCAGTTTTGTTTATATAATGGGACTAATATACCTACTCACTTAAGTTATTAAAAAGGTTAAGTGGGATAATGTATGTAAAGTGCTTACTCTGTGCTTAACACAGGGCAAAGTGCTCAGTAAGTAGTAGCTCTCATTATTACTATTTTAGATGATTTTATTAGATTTCTACAAATATCAAAATATATAGAATTGATAGAATTTTACTTCTAGTCATGAGGAAATCACATTCTTTGGAAAACTAAAATTCTTGGTGGTTCACATCTTAAATAAAGATTTCTTGATCATATTAACTAAAAATTATAGTATTCTCCCACAATAAATGTGTCCTAAAACTTTTATTTGAAAACTAATCATCATGTGATAATGAAGAGCATCTGATTTCTTCAAAGGAAGCTGCTATAGGCAGCATCTGGGAATGCTAATCTTCAATCACATTTCTTAAGGCTCGGGAAAGTCAATAATTTATATTCGGACCTGAATGCAATTTTATATTGTGAACTTCATGTTGCCAAAATTAAATTGTAAAGTTGCACATCTAAGGTTAAGAAAAAGTTTATACATCAAGGCTAATAATTTTCTGATGTACAAATGAACATGTGATGGCTCCAAAATACAAAAATTTCTCTGAAATCAATTTTGTTTTTCATGTTATTTTTTTCTTTACAGTTCACTAAAGAGTGGCATGTATTTAATTGACTTTGTATCTGAGCATGTTAATGTGTCTTCTTAATAAACATTCCTTACTGAAACAAACTGTTTTGAAATAATTATTTTGGAACATGAAGAGTCCTTAGAGGTTACTGAGTATAAATCACTTATCTAGACCATGAGACCAAAGTAAGGTGACTTTCCCATTACCTATTTGGAGGCCAGGGACAAGAAGGGATTCTCCTAACAATACTCAAATTCACTAAACAGTTATTAGCCCACAATGCTATGCCAGACACTGTTTTATACTTCAAGGACAATTAGGTTTAGTAGCTATCAGTTGATAAAACATGACAAAAATACAGTCTGTGATATTAACACTATTTCTGTATCTCCAAACACAACTTTAATATAATTTATATTAAGGGACAGCAAGTAAAAAAAAAATGTTAAAAAACTGTGAATCAGAAACAAACATTTTTATGTTGATTATTGTAGTAGAAATAAAAAACAAGACTTTAAAGTCAAACAAAACTAAATTCAGAACCCAACTGTCCCATTTTGTGACTTTCAATCAGTCACTTTAGCTCTTCAAGTTTTGGTTTCTTCATCTGCAAATAAGGACAGTGAGTGATACCTAAAGAACAAGTTAGAGTTCAAAATGGCAATTTGTACATAAGTGCTGGCTCTTTTCTTCTTTTTTCCCATTACAGTAATAATATAACATTTTCTGACATTTGTCCATCACTTCAGCAATCCTCCTTTGGAAAACTAGGAGTTATTAAGATAATAATCATTTTGAAGATACTACAATTACATTGTTAAAGCAACATCAATTTTGATTAGCCCTTTACATTTCCCCATCCTTAAAAATAGCTAGAAGGTGTGGGGGGGTGCTCAAAAAGTTAAATTGTGTCCCATGGACTCTGGTGGTATGCCAAGGCTTAACCCAGGATACATAAAGAGAAACACCTCAGTGTTAAGATGAACTAAAAAAAAAAAAAAAAAAACAGCTTGTGTTGACTTGCACCCTGGCTTCACATGACCTGCCTGGTTAGTACATGAGGCTAATAAAATAAATAATGGACTAAGAAAAACTATTGATCAACTACTGTACAAGGGAAAGGAAGGAAGCAAGATCAGGCAAAGAAAAGTGGAGAGAATGTCCTGTCCAACCCTATACTAAGTTCTGAGATAAAATGAGTTTTCTTCTCCAAACAAGTTAAGAAGTTTGGGCTTTTGCAGCCCAGCATTCATCAATTATACCAAAAGGCTCTATCAAAAAGAAAATGCACTAGTAACTGACATGAGAAGTGAAAAAGAGAGCCCTACAGATAATGTACATATTTAAAGCAGGAAAACTGAGAATCATTTTATACCAATGAATTTGAACATTTATACAAAATGGATTAATTCCTAGGAAAGTATCACCAAGCAGATTCAAACAAAACCTGAATACTCCTGGTGGATGCTGTGATATGTGCGGATGGCTCTATTCAGAATAAAGGATCTATTATGATGCCTGAGAGTGCCATAGGTACTCAGCTGTCAGCTCATCTGAAGAGAACAGACACACCCAAGATCACTCTTCTTGGCATAAAAATAATAAATGTGCAAACAATAAAAAACTACAGACCCATAAGAAGACAGACAAAACCACCTTTTAAACAAGCTAATACACTCCTCTACAGTAACCAAGAGATAAAGTAGGTAGAAAATCGGAAATCTTAGGGGTGACTTAGAAAAGCACTAGCATCCAACCTAACTTAATGGATATTTATACAATAATTCAACCAACAATAATGAAATAGTCATTGTAAGTGTAGATGGAATATCACCAAGATAGACCATATTCTGGGCTATTAACCAGACTTTACCAAATCTAAAAGAATAGAAATCAGATTTGTAAACTAATGGAATTAAAGTAGAATATACATGGAAAATGTACAAATATTTGGAAATTAACACACTTTTAACAGCCACAGGGTCAATGAGGAAGTCTCAAAAGAAATTTTATATTTTAAGCCAAACGAAAATAAAAAATACAACATACTACAGCAGGTAGAAAGAAGTGCTTAATGGGGATCTGTACATTAAATACATATGTTAACAGAAGAAAGAGCTAAATCAATTAAGCCTCCACCTAATGCAAACTTCCTGTCAATTCATTAGAACAGAAATCAATGGAATAAAAATGTGGTTCTTTGAAAAAAAATCTAGAAAATTGATGCTTCTAGACAGACTGACCAGGTAAAATGACAATAAATATAAATCACCAAAATAACGACGGAAAGGGGCTGGAGCACCGCAGTTGCAGCGCTTGCCTGGCTTCTGTGAGGACAACAGTTCAAAGCCCAGCACCACATACACACAAGGTCTCGGAGCAACAGAAGCCACATGAAAAACTAAATAAAATTGATTCTCTTTCTCTCTCGCTCTCTCACTGTCCCTCTATCTTTTTTTTTCTTTTTTTTTTCTGTCCCTCTATCTTAAAAAGAAAAAATAATGAGGGAAAGTAGAAATATCACTAATAATCCCATGGAGAGTATAGGAACACCATGAAAAATTCTATGTTCAGGAATTCAATAACAAAATTAATCTATTCCTTAAAAGACAATACCAGGGCCTGGAGCGGTGGCTCAGAGGTTGCGGTGCTTGCCTGGCATACACAAGTACATGGGTTCAAACCCCAGCACCCACATACACAACTAAGTGTCAGAGCAACGAAAGCCATGTGAAAAAACTCAATAAAAGTTGATTCTCTCTCTTTCCCTCTCTCTCTCTCACTGTCCTTCTCTCTAAAAAAAAAAAGACAATACCAAAATTCATCCAA
Source organism: Aplodontia rufa (assembly GCA_004027875.1). Lineage (NCBI taxonomy): Eukaryota > Metazoa > Chordata > Mammalia > Rodentia > Aplodontiidae > Aplodontia > Aplodontia rufa. The sequence continues at coordinate 32,425 of PVKS010002912.1, read as the reverse complement.
AAAGACATCAATAGACCCTACATCTATTTTTTAAGAGAAAAAGAAAAAGACTTAATTTTTATTTTTTCATCTGGTTTTGTAGGGGTTTTTTCTTCCACTTAGTTGTATGGTGCTGGAGATCGAACCGGGGTCTACCACTGAGCCACCTCTCCAGCCCACTACATCTATTTTTTTTATTGGTTCAACATAGTCTTAAATATTGGAGAGGAATCATTGTTACATATTCATGCATACACAAACAAAGTAAGTTAAGCCCGATCCTTGTCCAGGATCTCCTGCCTTTACCCTTTCCCCATTCTGTCTCCTCTGAAATGCCCCCATATTACAGATAGAAATTAGCAAATACATGTATAATAGTTATTGAAATTTCTGGGTTTTTATGCCTGCCTGAGTAGAGTTTGCCTACATTTTTAAGTTAAATTTTTAGATTAAAGGGGTGAAAATGCCCCTCCACAACCGAAAACTCAAGGGGAAAGATACTGCACTGGCAAATATTTAAGGAAGAAATGCCTATTCAACACAATCTCCTACAGGAAAAAAAGGAAGAACACTCCTTATAAAAGGTCAATATTTCTCTAATAATTCAAACAGGTATTGCAGGACTTTTATCCCTGATAACACAAAGTCCTCAACAAAACATGAGAAAATAATATCCAGAAATACATAAAAAGATAAAAAAGAACTTCCTTAAAACTAAATCTCCAGGTAAAAAACATACTTGGTGAGAGACTGAATGCTAAGATTAGGACCAAGCCAAGGACGTCCCCTCCTCGTAATACTTTCTAAGACAATGATGGAAATGTTAACCAGAGTTAATAAACCAAGAAAAGGAAATAAAAGACATACAGATTGGAATTCAAGAAATGAAAATATCCCAATTAGTAGATAATATGATTGTCTTAGAAAATCTCAACTCTACATACACAAATACATGGACACACAAACTAATAGGTAAATGAGTTCAAGGTTGCAGAATACAAGGTCAACACAAATAAATATATATATATATAGGCAAATAATTGAAAATTTTTAAAATGCCATTTTAAATAACATCCAAATAATGAGCTTCTTAGATAGAAAAATAACAAATCAGGCAAAGCATTTGTATGCCAAAAACTACAAATTACAAAATAATCATGAAAGAATCCAGGAATACTTTAATGCAAAGACACTATTCAGAGATGGAAAGATCCAACACAGTAAAGATATTAGTACTTGGGACTGGAGCGGTAGCTCAGTGGTTACCGTGCTCACCTAGCATGCTCAAGGACCAGAGTTCAAACCCCAGCACCATGGACACAACGCAAAGTCTCAGAACAATGAAAGACACATGAAAAACTAAAACTGATTCTCTCAAAAAAAAAAAAATTTTAAAAAGTCAGTATTCCCCAAGGTGATTTATAGATTTCACCCCATCCCTATCAAAATCCCAGCAATATTTATTTTTTGGAGACAAGATTATGGTACAATTTATGTGAAAGGAAAAAGGAACAAGAATAGCTTAACTCAATTCTGAAAAAGATAAAGATGCTAGGCCCAGTGGTGCATGCCTGTAATCCCAGCACCTCGGGAGGCTGAGACAGGAGGATCCCACGTTCAATACTACCTCAGCAACTTAGTGAGGCACTCACTGATCAACTTAGACACTGTCTCAAAAAATGAAAAGCACTAGGGATGTGGCTCAGTGGTTAAGTGCCTCTGGGTCCAATCCCTGGTACCACAAAGGAAAAAAAAAAAGTCAAAGTTGAAGGAATTAAGCTACTATAGTCATCAATATAGACATACAGATCAGTGGAATAAAATAAGAGTTCAGAGTAAACCCACACAAATATAGCTATATGATCTTTGACTGAGATATAAAAATGTTTCAATGGAATAAGACATTTCAATAGTATCAGAACAATCAATATCTATATGAAAAGGGAAGAAAAGAGAATTGAACTCACACCTTATACAAGAATTAACTCAAAATGTCTTGTAGACCTAAGTATAAAATGTAAAGTTATGAAACTTTTAGAAGAAAATCTTCATGAGCAGGGGCTAGGCAGAGTTCTTAGAAGTGAGACTAATATAATAATCCATTAAAGAAAAATTTGACAAATTTGATTTCAACTAAATTAAAAATGTTTGCTTTGCCAAATAGACTTTCAAGAGAATGAACAGACAAACTTAACAGGCAAAGAAAATATCTGCAAATCACATATCCAGCCACAGACTTGTATCCAGAATTTATAAAGAACTTTCAAAACTCAACAATACAAAAACAACCCAATTTAAGACTGGGTAAGAACTAAAATGACACTTTATCAAAGAGGATATATGGATGGCAAATAAACACATAAAAATATTCAGCATCAAAAGCTATGAGAAAATGCATATTAAAGTCACAAAGAGATATCACTACACTCACCTATTCGAATGACCAAAACAATGAATAAGAATTGAAAGTACCCACAAGAAATGAGGAACAGGAATTCCCATACATAGAAGTGTAGCCACTCTGGAGAAGAGTTTTGAGAGTTTCTGTTTCTCTCACATCTATTTTTATATATAAGCATAGTCAGTTACAAAATGGAATTTTAAAATACTAACATCAAAAAGGCAAATACATTTGAATTAATAAAGCACAAGATATATTACATCTCTGTAAATCATAAAACTCTGAGAAACTCTAAAGAAACTTCAATAAATGCACATCCATACCAGATTCATGGATAGGAAGACTCAATTGTAAAAGATACTAGATTCTTCCCAATTTTACTCAATGTTCCACTGATTTTTTTTTTGTTCCTGTTGTTAACGTTATTGCTGAGCTTCATAAGCCACTTCTAAAATGTATACGAAAATATGAAGGGCAAAGAATAGCCTAGATAAACTTGAAAAGGAACAAGAACTTGTCCTCCCATGTATTAAAACTTGACATGAAGTTACAATGATTAGTACAGTATGGTATTGAAGGGACAAACAGACCAACAGATGTATGAGAGTTCAGAGATAGATTTACATGGAAGTTTCATTCAATCAAGGTGTAACACCACAAAAAACGTAGAACAAGAACAACCACATCTAGAATCAGCATATTATAGTGATGTGGCTTCATCAATGTTTATAGCAGCTCAATTTACTGTAGCTAGACTATGGAACCAAACCAGATGCCCCTCACTCGATGAGTGGGTACAAAAACTTTGGTACTTATACAATGGAGTACTACTCGGCCATTAGAGAAGACGATACTATGGCTTTTGAAATCAAATGGATGGAGATGGAAAGAATTATGCTAAGTGAAGTATCCCAATCTCAGAGACTCAAGGGCCAAATGGTTTCTCTCTCATCTGTGGAAGCTAAAATACATTGGGAAGCAGTATGTTAGATGGCTAAGCTAATAATAACTTCAAATTGTATGATTCTTTTTTTTTTTTTTTTCAGGGCTGAGGACTGAACTCAGGGCCTTAAGCATGCTAGGCAAGTGCTCTGCCACTGAGCTAAATCCCCAACCCCAAATTGTATGATTCTTAACGCAACAGGGAGATGACTCCCTAGGATACTTGGAGGCATAGGGTCGGGGACAGGGTGGGGGGAGGGCTTAGAAAGAACACCTAGAAGACTAAAGGCAGGGAATATGGGGGAATCATCTCAGAAGAGAATCATCTCTGACCTCCACAAGATATCCATTGAACTCAGGGGTTCTTCTGGGGGAAACAGCAACATTGGGAACCCAAACTGGGCATCCATGACATGGCATTAGCCTTGGATAACTAATATATATATATTTGTTTTTGAATGTTTGATGTTTCCCCCTCAATTGTAACTCTATATCCATCTAATAAAAAAAGAAAGAAAACGAAAAGAACAACTGTGTCAGTAAATGACATTGAGTCAATTCTTATGAGAACTAAAATTAAATGTTCCCTTAAAAGAAAAATCAATTCCAAGTAGATAGCAACTAAAGGTGAAATGCAAATTTCTAGGCTTTTACTACTTAATGTAAGTAAATAACTTCATGATCCCAGAGTGAGGTTGAATTTCCTATTCAAGTTGCAAAAAGCAGAAATCTATGAAGGAAATTTTTGATGAATTGGAGTACATCAAAATTAATGACCTGTTCATTTCACAGTCACTATAAAAAGAGAGAAAAGAGACATAATAAAAGAAGATATTTTCAATACAGATAACTGATTAGTGTCCAAAATACATAAATTCTACAAAAATGATTTTTAAAAAAGATATCCCAATAAAAAATTAGGCAAAAAGATGGACAAACACATTGATATGGGTTTGGAGCAGTAAGAATTATTAATTTTAATGGGACTTTATAAAATGGTATGACCACTTTGTAATAGCCACACACCTATTCTACTCTTAATGAATTCTCACACATGTATGCCAGATTATGGGTATAAATATATTCATAGCACCAGGCATGGTGATACATGCATGTAATCCCAGCAATTCAGAAGGCTGAGGCAGGAGGATCACAAGTTCGAGATCAGCCTCTGCAACTCAGCAAGACCACCACCACCAAAAAAAAAAAAAAAAAAAAAAGGCTGGGGATGTGGCTCATTGGTTTAACAACCTTGGGTTCAATCCTTGGTACAAAAGAAAATGCATAACAATGTACATAATGGCCAAAAGCTACACATTTCCTAAATGTCTGTCTACATGGATTTTTATACAATGAAACACTAAAGAGCAATGACATTTAATGAGCAATGACATTTAATGAACTACAACTGCATACAATACAGACTAATCTCACAAAGTTAAGCCGGTTAAGCAAGACTGAAGAATATATGCAGCATGATTCTGTTCATATAAAGTTCAGAAACTGGAAACATATTATTTAAAGATACATTTACAGTTTTGAACAAAAAAAGAAATGATAGAAAATGATTAAAGTCAGAATAGTGATGAACTCTAGAGAAATGGGAAAAGATCATCATCAGACAGACTTGGATGACCTCAGGGTTAGATGGTACTTCACTTCCTTTTCTGTTTTTTTTCGTTTGTTTTGTTTTGCTTTGTTTTCTTCACAGTTCTTAGCCTACAATCCAGGGCCAGTCAAGGGCTGTGCCACTGAGCTACATCCTCAATCCCAATGCTTCACTTCTTGATTTGGGTTACATGACTCAACTCTTTAATTAAGCCATGTGTATGTACTTGTTTTAAGTACATTTCTAAATATATATTTTGTAATTTTTTTTTAATCTTAGAAAATTTTTCAAAGGGCCCTTTGTAGTTCACCTATCTAGAAATGAGTTTCTTTATTAATCTTAGATCATATTATTTAACACAAAAAGTTTGAGCTTTGGTGCTAATATTATAATTTAGATATATCGTTACCAAGTATATTATGAGACGGAGCTGAAGCGGTGGCTCAGTGGTTGCGGTGCTTGCCTGGCATGCGCAAGGACGTGAATTCAAACCTCAGCACCATGTACACAACGAAGGGTCAGAGCAATGAAAGCCAAATAAAAAACTAATAAAACTGAATTCTCTCTTTCTCTCTCTCTCACTGTCCCTCTTTCTTTTTTAAAAAAAAATTTGAGAACTGAATAACAACAATATGTATTGAATATGTGCATTCCAATCATACTAGTGTTAAATAACATGTATATCAACCAGCAGGGACACTTATAGTTCATCAAGCCTTTAAGTAAATATAAGAAAACTATTATCTAGCAAACATTCCCAGACACATTAAAATTTTTATACTTTAAGGTGACAGTTTCATGTTACACTAATATATCAGTATGTATGGCTAAGCATGTAGTAAGCATGTTCTTTCAAGATAGGATTTGGGCTTTTAGGAAAAAGATGCCATATATATTACCAACATTATTATAAGAAATATAATTAAGGTCATTCTTAGTTTTTCACAATGAAATGAAATAACTGATGACTGAAATTTACCTGACAATTTGACATTTGCCTGATAAAGCTGTAGTACTAGTAGATGGCAATATTTCTTAAATATGGGATTTACACTAGGTGGAAATTTGGAAACAAGTTTAGGGGACAATGTTACTGAAATAATCCTTATTGATTCCCTAGAAGTAGCTCTTCTTCAGTATCATTGATAGAGAAAAATAATTTCATTTCATGTATTTTATGGTCTGAATGCTGTGCTCCCCCAAAATTCATATGTTGAAGCACTAACCTCCTGACTATATTTGAAGATAAGTCCCTGTTTTAGTCAGCTTTTTCACTGCTGTGACCAAAGGACCTGACCAGAGATATTTTAGGAGGAAAGTTTTATTTGGAGGCTCACAGTTTCAAAAGGCACTTATAACCCAATCATTCCACCTCAGCCTTCCTGGATTGTCTAATACGAGCTTTTGGGGGATACCCTTTATCCAAACCATAACATTACGCCTCTGGCCTCCTAAAGCTCATGAGAGTCTCACAATATAAAATACATTCAGTCAATTTTCAAGAGTCTCCATAGTCTTATAGTCATAGAAACAAGGGATGGGACCAACAAGACTGAAATCCAGCTAAGCAAACAAGTCCCATAGTCTCATGTCTGGCATCTGGAGAGATGTTCTATCCAAAGGGCTTGAGCAGCTCCACCCCTATGGCCTTTTTGGTTGCGGTCCACATGACCTCTCTGTTGGTTTATCTCTTCTCTATTCCTGCCGTTTCCTGGGCAGATGTTTCATGGTACTGGCATTACTTATTCGTGGGGGTCTCCAGTGCAGCTTTGGCTTCCTCCTCATATCTCCATGCATCACACGCTCAGGGGCTACCTGCAGAGACTCCAACCCTGGGGTACTTTGCCTGCCTCTTCCATGGCCTTTCTTTGAAATCTCACTGGAAGCCTCCATAACACCCTAACTCCAGTATCCTGAAATCCTGCAGAACCAGCACTGGGTGGTTGCTGCAAGGTCTGTGGCCATCTTGAGCACAAACCTCCAGGGACCCTGGTTCAGTTAGACTGAGGGTACCTGGATGGCTGAGCATGGTGGAACATCTTTGTAGGTCCCCTTGTGCAAGCAGAGTGCCCCACTTGTCTCTTCTCAAAGGAATTTTTAACCCCTGAGTCTGAGATGGGTGTTGCCTAGATAATTCCTGGGGTGCCCTCCAGACATCCTACTTATTGCCTCTGGGCAAAATCTTTAGCATTTCTTTAGTGGAGGTAATATCTTTAACAACTGCGACCTCTGTAGCCCCAATTTTACTTCCACCTTTCAAGTCCAAGATTTTCAAATCTTTCTGTTCTGCTTTCTGCTCCTTAATATTATAATGCATTTGGCTAAAAGCTGCCAGCAAAGCTCATGCCATCACCTATGCTGTCTAGAAATTTCTTCCACCAGATATCTAAGCAGACCATCACCTTTAAAATCATCATCATAGAACATCTCTGTACACAGGCAAAATGCAGACAACTCCTTAGCCAGAACATAATACAAATGGCCTCTAGTCCATTTTCCAACAGAGACCCTTTCTCCTCTGAAACCTCTTGAAAAGCACCTTATCCACAGACCTATAGGCATTCTGGTCTTCTGAGCTTCCACCAGAATTGTTGATTAAGCTCTGCTTACAACAAGAATTTCCAGCTTGCATTGCTAAACATCTCAAAATTCCTTCCTCAAATTCCAGGAAGTTCCACCAATGGTCAGATAGTCATAGCAACAACTCCACTCCTGGTACCAACTTCTGTTTTAGTCAGCTTTTTCATTGCTGTGATCCAAGGACCTGACAAGAACAATTTCAGGAGAAAAAGTTTATTTAGGAGCATACAACTACACTCTGTCTTCGTCCACTGAAAGCCAGCTCCATTCCTTGGGGCTCAAGGCAAGCTGAACATCATGGCAGAAGGAATGGCTCCAGGAAACAAAGAGAGAAACTCCATGCCAGATACAAAATATATACCCCAAAGGCACACTCCCAATGACCCACCTCCTCCAGCCACACCCTACCAGCCTACAGTTGCCAGGTGATAACTCACTGATTGGGTTAAGGCTTTTATAACCCAATCATTTCACCTCAACCTTCCTCGATCAACTCATATGAGCTTTTCATTATAGGCCTCTAAGGAGATATTAAGGGTAAATGAGATTATAAGGTTAGGCACATACTCCAATAGGAATGATGTCCTTACAAGAAGAGGAAGCTACCAAGAGCACATGTGCAAAGTAAAAGCCATGTGAAGACAGTGAGAAGATAGTGGTCTGCAAGCCAGGAAAGAGTCCTTAATAGAAATCAAGCCTTCAACACCTTGACCTCAGCCTTCCAGGCCCCATAACTCTGAGAAAACAAATTTAGCCACCAATGATATGGTATTCTGCCATGGTTGCCCAAGAAGACCAACACAGATTTAGTAATCTTCCTTTTTTCCTTCCCTAAATCTAAAACCCTACAGTTGTACAATAAACCATGAAATATTTATACATTGAGATCCTATCAGATTTTTGGTTTTCATTGAATTTCATCATTACTGTAGCCAAAATGTGTACACTGCCAATAGAGCAGTTTGAGAGCCACATTATAATTTAACATAGTTTTTCTGTGTATAAAAGTTTGGTTGTAAATTCCTTTGTCTTCCTTAGTTATATCTCTATAAGTAAGCTTGGACTGCCACAACAAAATAGGATAGACTGGAACCTAACAGTTGTGGAGGCTGGAAGTTCCAGATTAAGGTACCAGGCAATTCAGTTTCTATGACCTGCAAATGGTTACCTGGTCCCTATGTCCTCACATTGTCTTACCTTGTGCCTGCATATTCAGAGAGAGAACGAGCCCTCTGGTTTCTCTTATGAGAATATTAATTCTATCAGAGCATAGCCCTACACTTATGACCTTGATTAACCTAATTACTCCCTTAGGTGCCCCCCATCTCCAAATATAGCCACACTCCAGATTAGGGCTTCAACATATGAACTTTTGGGGAACACAAACATTCAGTCAAAAATAATCTCTAAACAGAGATAGCCTTTGTAGGTTATCTTTAATAAACTGTTAGAGCTCCCAAAAATGTAGCAAAGGAGAGACAACAAAAACCCATTAAGTGCATAAACATTGAAATAAAAATTATTTTTAAATGATTGACTCTAATACATCAATACCATGCAGTACCACTCAAATGCTACATGGGATCTGATCAGAGAAAACCAATTTTAAACTACAGAAATGATTCTGTGAGGAGTCAGATAAGCTATATCTATACCTGGAAGACTCGACAAGGTGCAATGAAAGCAGAGTTCCCAGTCACCTGAATACTGGCAGGTAATGTGGGAACAGACTGGGTACTACCAGGTGGTCTTCCTGGAAAATAATGATTCAAATACAGAACCCCCCAGCTGAGAGATATGCAAACTGCTTTCCTTTTGATTTAGCTAACATATGGCCACTCAGTAGTCTCAGCTATGATCCATGCTCTACTACATTCCTCAAAACTCTACTGTGATTATACCAGTACTAAAAGACAGGTATCTGAAAAGGAAGCCACAAAATGAACATTCCCAATTGAAATCTATTCCCAAGCCAACATGCTAGAAAAGACTTTTTTAGATTTTATCAAAATTAAACTACTAGTAAATGCTACAAATCTAAATGAAGAAATACTATATGCTTACTTTTTAAATTAGTATGGTTTCCCTAATCCATTCCCTTATATTACATCCTCAACTGAACTGCCAGATCAATCTTACCAGAACTTCATTATTCCACTATTAAGAGCTATTTCTCTGGCCTTATGAATCAAGTACAAAATCCTCTGCCTAGCATTCAAGCAAGGAGGTCAGCCCTCTGAATCTTGAGGATTCCACAACCAAGGATTCAATCAACAGTTGACTGAAAAACAATTTTTTAAAATTGTCTGTTCTGAACATGTACATGCTTTTTCCCCTTGCCATTATTCCCTAATCAATATGGTGTAACAACTATTTACATAGCATTTACCTTGTGTTAGGTACTGGAAGTAATGTAGAGATGATGTAAAGCATAAGGAAGGATACAGTAGTTTATATGCAAATAGTACACCATTTCCTACAAGGGACTTTCACATCCACAGACTTTGGTATCCATGGGGGTGGGGAGGTCGTCCTGGATATTGCCGGCCAACATCTCTGTAATCAAAGCCCACCACAGTCAACCCTTGCCCCAGATTCAGTGCTCACCCTGGCTCACTGTTGTGCTTTTCCAAGCCTCCTCTCTGCTTGCCATCCAAAGCTGCCCCATTCTTTTGTGTCACCTCCTTCATGAAGCATTCTCTGATGACATCACACATGCTGATTTTTCTTTCAGCCAACAACCATGCATTAAGAACCTATTATTGTTCCAGAAGCTCAGAGGGCCCCTTCCTCTCACTTTTTTTGTCCACCCTTGTCTATGACTTGGACCCAGTAGTTTTATTATTTATTGTGCCAGTTTACCAATATGCCACCTATTGTATTTGTGGAAAAGGTTCTCAACTGCTTTATTTCCTAGTTAGTGCTTGTGTACAATTTTAACTGTGGATTACTGTCCTTAGAAACTCAAGCTTACACACTTAACAAAAACCCACAAACAGCACAAAGAGCCAAACATCTTCATATGAATTGGTGTCGAATGTTTTCATTTGCAAATTTTGTGAATTACTTGCACTTCTGCACCTTCCTTGGAGGGATACAAGGAAAGAGAAGAGCCTGACAGTCTTGGAATATTTCTTTCAGTTGCCTGACATTTCCTTAGCGATAATGTGTTCAACAAACATTTACAGAGGCCCTACTGTGTGTCAAATACAGACACTATCTATTATGTCAGGGCCTTCATCACTGTTTTCTCTCCAATAAGTATGTGTTGAGTGAAATAAAGAACATAGCCTGTCCCCAATCAGCTTCTATTTTAATAGGATGGGGATTAGGGAGACAAGATGATAAGTGAGTAAGGTATGGAGAAAATAATTCCACAAACTACGAAGTCATTGGCAAATCTGGATTGTTGATTTTGGGTTTTTTTGTTTTTATCAGTGGTTAACCGATCCATTAGCATGGCTTCATAAGAATGCAGAGTGCAGTCTGGAGGAAGTAGGTACACAGGATTTCCACTTCTGTTTTCCTAACTCAATGTAGCTCAGGACAAATGGTTTAACCTCCCCGCCTAGATCTTCCCATCCTCTAAAGTACCTGCCTCATCAGGGTGCGCCTGAATTTAAAAGTGTTGACATGGAAAGTGTGTGGTGCTGTGCCCGGCAACCTATCAAGCATTTAGGAACTGTGGATAATCATTACCGTTGGTCCGCTTAACTCACCTGGAGCTAAGGGCCGTGAGAGCCTCTGGCCCACTCTGTCCCGACCGGAGCCTCCTGCCGGGGCAGGTGGTCCAGCAGGGCTGAGCTGAGCAAAGTTCTCACCTTGAGGTCCTAGGGGACCGAAAGGTTGGGAGCCTAAGCGGGTGCAAGACCCGGAGGTAAGCCGGGACGGGAGGCACCGAGGACTGGAGCGGCTCACCCCGAGCGTTCTGCAGCGGCGGGGGATGGGCAGCGCTGACCCTCGGCACCCGCCGACTAAAGCCGCTGTCCACCGCTGAGCCCCCGGTGGGCAGCCGTCCGGCCCAACCTCGCCCCGCCCCCACCCCTAACGGTCACCGGTGGTGCGAGACGCCGACTCAGGGCGCGAGGCCGCGGGCGGGCTCGCGAGGAGATTGGCGGGGAGGTGCGCGAGGGGCATGCGGGCGGGGGAGGGGGCGGGCACATGCGCAAAGGCGGCGCGACCGGCACGCGGCGCTCGCGCTCGCTGCTTAAATGAGCCTGGGCTCCCCGCGCCCGCCACTTCAGTGGAGCCCGCGCCACTGCTGCGGGCGGAGCGGCCGTGTTGTGCCACGACACGCGTTAGCTCTCCTCGGCTCCCTGGCAGTCGATGGGACGGAGCGCCGCGGAGCAGCAGGCGGCGCCCGTCGGGGGGATCGGGCATGGCAGGTTGCAGGACCTGAGCCTTGCTCCGCAGGGAGGCACCCTGTGGCGGACGATGGGGACAGAGTGGGGCTGCCGCTGCACTGGGCCGTGAATGCCGCGCCGCCGCCTCTGCCGCCGCCTCGGCCAACTCAGCCGCGAACTGCTCGGGAACATGGCCCTGGAGCAGCTCTGCTCGGTTCTCAAAGGTAAGCGCCCGGGGCCGTGGACGGCGCCCCCTGCGGGCTGAGGCCCGCGCGCGACCCGCCCGCGTCTTCCAGTCTCTTCCCCGCGTCGGGCACCCCGACGCGCCTTTGTCTGGTGGCACTCGCGGCGACTCGGAGCGGACCGCGCAGCCCTCGCGCCCTGCCGGGAGCAGGTCCTTTCCCAGCGCGCCTCCTCTCCAGCCTCTGCGCGTCTGGCAAGATAAAGTCTGATAGAATCGGAAAACGGTGGCCAGGGAGGCGCCTTGGCGGCCCCGCGGGGCCCCGCGATCTGTGCCCTCGCGCCTCCAACGGAGAATTCTGCACGTCGCTTTGCAAAGTTGTGGGATCCATATCGATGGAGCGGAGGTCGGTCTTTCCCAAAATGCAATAGCAAAAAGTAATTCCACACCGATAATAAAAGCCCGATGTGAGACGTCGCGGAGCGTTTTTCGAAAAGCCTGGCGGCTCCCACGCCTCACGGTGGCTGGGGGTGGGAACGGGCCTTCCCCGCCGTTCGGGTCCCACCTGCTGCGATCGCAGAGGCTGCGGCACCACTGCGGGCTCCGGTGGCGGCGCGTGGGCGCCGCGGACCGGACTTGGTCGGGCCCCGGGGGAGCGCGGCTGCTTGGGACTGTGCCCTGGGCTCTTCCCGGGACGCGCTGCTCCAGGGAACGACACTCCTACCGCTCCTTCTCGCTGATCTCAAAATGCCCTGCTGCTGGTGTTTGGTTATTGTGTGATTGTTACTTGTGAGCTTACCAAGTGCACAAAGCTCTGAAACGTACTCGAGCGGGTTTGCATTTACCGGGAGGTATTGTTTTAGACAAAAATTTATATACATAATCTAGATGGCGACACAAAGTTGCTTCTTGAACTGAATAAATCCTTTTATCAATTCTCTGGGAAAACATCATCACAACTTAATAAAGGACTTCCCTTTTTTTCCCTACCGATTTATTGGAAATTGAATATCTGAATTCTTGCTGCAAATGTTAGAAAATGCTTTTTTATATTGAGGGGAAAGTTCAAGATTTGCGTTCATAACAGCGTGTGTAGGTTTTCACTATCTTAATACTCATACAGTGGCAAATTTTGATGTTTTTTTTACTCCAAATTAACACTTTTTCCAAATTTATTTTATTAGAAAGTTTGTTGAAATTTCAACTTCAATTTGAACTACACTTACTGCTTTTTGAACAAATTTACGTTTTAATTGGACAAAAAGCCCTAATTTCATTCATTTAAAACGTTTAACTACCTAAATATATAATTTGTATACTCAGCTGTACTACTAAGGCAACGCACGACTTTCTAGTTGGTGAATATTTTTTTCACAGTCCATAATTTCTTAGTGATTCCTTGATGTTACAGTTAAAAACAACCGAAAATCGTTAGTTATCTGTAACTCCTGATTTATAGAGTCAGGCCTTGCAAGTTAAGATTTTACAATAAATTACTTGCACAGTAGGCTAGAGCTGCTTAGCCGAGTTTTCTTGCCATCGTTGACTATGCACACACCTTTTTAGGATTATCAGCATCATAACAGTCCTTCTGAGTGTCCTCTGTCCCTCTACCCGCACCCGGAAGAAATCATACGGTTTTGTTTATGCAGCTTTACCTGCAGCACTTGACAGAGCTGAGCTGGCTTGGGCAGTCTCAGTCCATTCCTGCTCCTCCAAAGGTGAGGGGTTTGCAGCTTGTTTGCTTTTTCATTTTCGGTTGGTACACACTGCCCTCTGTGGCCACCACGAAGCATTTAGTTGTACCTTTCAGGGAGAGACTCTGCGGTGACGGCAGAGCTACAGGGAAAACAATGTAGTATCTGGGTTTTCTTTTTTTAATGTTACTCAACCTACACTGTTTTTACATACTGGCATATTTTTAAAGCTCAAGCTAAATTTTTGTTTTAAGATTACTAGAAGACAAACTATTTTTAATCTTCTGTGGTATGTGCATGCAAATGCTGGAAATTGGTTTGGAATGATTTAAAAACAATTGTTAACAAAAATTGGTGAGAAACGAATCTGGGGGACTGAAAGACAGGGGTGAAGGGAGGACTTGGATTTTACCACACAACCATTTGTGTGACTTGGTATTTTTTGATCCATATGTGTGAACTACTTAATATTTTTAATTTAAAAAGTTGAATTTTAGGGGCTGGAGTGGTGGCTCAGTGGTTTCAGCGCTTGCCTGGCAGGCACGAGGACCTGGGTTCAAACCCCAGCACCACGTACACAACTGAGTGTTGGAGCAACTAAGGCCATGTGAAAAACTAAATAAAGTTGGTTCTCTCTTTCTCTCTCACTGTCCCTCTCTCTTAAAAAAAAAAAAAAAGTTGAATTTTAGAAACAAATTGGTCTTTTGTGGTTGCTACTATTAAGTGTTCCAAAGCATGAAGAAGTATCCCTTAAGCAACCTGTAAGGTGGATTGTATCACCGAAGAGGTTGTTATCTGAAGTAGCTGGTAAACATTTGCATAATAGATACTACCTACCAAAAGTCTTGTTTGGAATATTATAGTCAATTCCTACTAAAACAGTCATAATAAGATATAAGATTTTAATAGAAAGTAATTTTAGTTTTTTAGTATGGCTTTGATTCTTTTTTACTTTCAGTGAGTACAAAAGGATAACTTTACTAGGTTTTTTTAAGCTTTTCACGTATAGTATAATTGAAAATGAATAACATACTTTAACTGTTTATTACTACTCTGGGTCTTAGAAAATTTGAGTTAACCTTCTGTCTATAGTCCTGTGAAAACTTACATTGGGATGATAAGCCCGTTTTTTGTTCTTTTTCATGCTGCACACTTGCTGCAGAATTCTGTTAGATTCAACAATATTTAAATCTATATCATCTGGTTAAATTTATGATGTAACAAAGCACACATATCCCTTGGTACTGTTTTTAAAATCTTGTCTAAGACTATATTAACTCTTGTTCTTTAGTCTTGGGCCTCATCAAAGAACATGAACTATGCAGAAATAAGTATGGTACTGAAAAACTAACCCTTTAATAGTAACTTTTTTAGCATACCCTTTTTAAAAAATTCTCTGCTTTTCTTTCAAGGGATTGGAAAAGCTTTTAACAGTGTCAATGGAAAAGTGTTTATATTAAACAGTAGTTTTATTATAGTAAATCCTCAACCAGACACTAGTTTATATTTTGAAACCCAGCTCCTTTTAGAAAAATAAATGTTCCTTACAAAGCAAGCTCAAATCAAGACCCTTTTTCTGGGCTGGGGTTATAACTCAGTGGCAGAGTGCTTGCCTAGCATGTTTGAGGCACTGGGCTCAATTCTTAGCACCACATAAAAATAAATAAATGTTTTTTGTTTTTTTAAAGAAAGAAGGGACAGTGAGAAAGCGAGAGAAAGAGAGAAACAATTTTTATTTAGTTTTTCATGTGACTTTTATTCCTAGGACACTTTGTTGCGTACACGGGTGCTGGGGTTTGAACTCGCATACATGTGCATGCCAGGCAAGCACCGTAACCACCGCTCCAGCCCCATAAATGTATTTTTTAAAAACACTTTAAGTCCTTTTTTTGGAATAAGAAAGAAAAATGATAGACTAGAAGTAATAAAGTCCATATCTACAGTTTTAAGACAAAAGTTCTACATTCGGGGTACTATGCATTCACAGTCTCCTACATTTTTCTGTTTATGCTTATTGATATTTTATAATTATTGTTGTTGAAAAATATGTGTCCCTGAAGCACTTTGAGGTCCTGATTTTTTATGGGCTTTCCGTTGGAAAGGAGTATCCAGGGGTTTCCAAACTTCCCTTAATAGCAGAACTCTTTCAGAGTCATTTTTTGTTTTGTTTTGTTTTGTTTTGTTTTTTTAAAGAGAGAAGGACAGTGAGAGAGAGAGAGAATCAGTTTTTATTGAGTTTTTCAGATGGCTTTTGTTGTTCTGACACTTAGTTGTGTACGTGGGTGCTGGGGTTTGAACCTGTGTACTTGCATATGCTGGGCAAGTGCCGTAACTGCCGCTCCAGGCACTCAGAGCCACTTTTATAAGAAAATATTTCAAGAACAACAGATAAGAGTAAAGTTGCTATGATTGGTGGGTACCTTGCTGTATTCAGTCACCTCCAACTTCTGGGTGTCACATCCAGGGAACTGACACTTTTCAACATGTTTGTTATATTGACTGCAGAATTACAGAGTACAGTATGCTAATCTGAAAGTTCAATTTCCTCCTAATCAAATGACATTAAAATGTGTTTGTTAAATCTGCCTAGAATAATACATTAAAAATTATAGCACAAGAAGATATCAGGTCCTGTTTCAGACACGACCTAATCATGTTAAAACTTGATGACAGGGGGCTGGAGCAGTGGCTCACCGATTATGGTGCTTGCCTGGCAAATCCTAGCACCATGTACACAACTTAGTGTTGGAGAAACAAACGCCAGATGAAAAACTAAATAAAAATTAATTCTCTCTCTCTTTCTCTCTCCTCCCCCTCTTCCCTCTGTCCCTCTCTCTTTCTCTGTCCCTCTTAAAAAAAAAAAAAAACCTTGATGACAGTAGCTGTGAACATTGACAGAGGACTCTTTTAATCAAAATAGAGCATACAAAACTACCAAACTACCATCCCCAAGCATCATTGACTAACAAAAGGTTTGTTACATTCTGTAGAAAATATAAGAAGCACCTTTGCTACAATTACTGCCTTAAAAAAGTGACTGGCAATGTGATTAGCATATGTAGGCTGGAGCGATCCTAAGGTTCACGTCCATCTTTTTTCTTAACTAATAGAGTAAAATTGAGTCTGATTATATAGGCATACTTTTTTGTTCTTTGGAACATAGTTTATCAAAAACAAGTTACTGCAGTATCAAGGAGTATGTGGACTCTAATTGCACTCCATTCTACTTTCATTATAGAAAATAGTAATGAGCAAGGAGACCAGTTAGGTGGTTTTACAATCTGGCATCTTATGTTAGATTTAATAAACCTTATGTTTACCACTTAGATGTTTACAACAGGAAGGCTTAGAGGCATATTTAATTACTAACACAGGTAAATGGAGCCAACTTGAGAAAAATAAGAGTGAGGGCTGGGAATCTGAAGAAAGGGGGGAAACCTCATTCTTTTCTGATCCCCTGATCTGTTGCTCACACAGAAAGCTGGGTTGTGTACGTGGCTGCTGTTAAACTGAGATGTGAGTTCATCACTTGGCACAAGGCTCTCTAAAGCATGTCATCAGGTTCACGCTTGGTCACTTCACATTCCCATCTGCTGTATACAGTGTACTGTGTGGGTCAGGCAGTCTTCTAGGCACTAGAGATGTATCAATGAATCGAGACAGAAGCTCTCTTTATCATAAGAAGAGTTGACAATAAACAAGCCCCTAAAATACTGGTTAGTATGAGTAATAATGAAAATAAAGATGGAAAAAATGCAGCGTTTATTTAGAAATTGGGAAAGCCTCACAAGACCTGAATGAAACAAAGCAGTCCAGTTATGCGGAGAGACTGATTTCTAGACTGAAGGCAAGAGTTAGTATGGTATATTGAAGTAACCAGCAGGCCAATGAAGCCATCAGTAGCAGAGGGAGGTCAGAGATGTGGTCAGGCACCAGCTCACATAGGATCTCAGAATCCAGATTTAGGAAAAGAGGTTTATTCTAATAAATCAGATTTATTCTAATTTAATGGAACTTTACCGGATAATTTTATGAAAGGCTGTGATGTGATCTGATCCGTATTTTGAAAAGATAACAGGCTGCTGTGTACACAGTAGGCTGTAGAAGACTATGCCAGAAACTTCTGAGTTGTCTACAAATATCAATTTTACCTTTCTTCAGTGATTCTCTGAATTTTAGTTAAGTAAACACTTGTCAATATAAAGACTTTTTCTCAGTTTCCCTTAGAGTTGGGGTCATGTAACTATATATAACCAGTTAGATGTAAGTAAAAAATGATGCAAGCAACTTACTTTGTTATTTAAACTTTTTTTTAAGAGAGAGGGACAGTGAGAGTGAGAGAAAGAGAATCAATTTTATTTACTTTTTCATGTGTTCTTCATTGCTCTGACTTTTCATGGTGTACGTGGTGCTGGGGTTTGAACTTGTGTACTCTTGCATGCAGGGCAAGAGCTGTAACCACTGAACTACCACTGCTCCAGCCCCATTATTTAAACTTTTTATCTTGAAATAATTGTAGATTCTAGGCAAGTTTTCATTCTTGCTAATGAGGATGCACACACATGGTAATTGATAGGAAGGTTTTAATTGCTGGCACTCCAGCACCCATATTGAGTCATAAACTGACCTTGGAAATGAAAGACACACACAGCTAAATAAGATAAAGGGAGCTTAGGTGCCTGGTAAGTATGTAGCCTTTGCTCTGGCCCTTCTATCCGTTTAAAATATAGTTTAGGCTTTTTATTGCTCAATTTAGTCCTAATGCTAACGTTATAGCCAGGTGCACAATAAATGAAAGTAACAAAACCAAACTGAGAGCTGATAAGTAGTCACAGAAGTGAGGAGTGTGAATACTATCAAATAAAAGCAATCTGGAAACGGTTCCTAGAGAAAGTTCTAGACAATGTAAAGGTGATTTTCTAGATACAAAAGGAAATCCATGGCATGTGCTCCTCACCAGAAATAGCAAGTGTTTGTAGGGGCATAAAAATATGTAGATCATTCACCTCATGATCAAACCACCTCAGCTCCATTTTGCACACACCTGTCCTTCCCCGTCTGTACTGGTCCAGACTTGTCCCTGTCACCACCAAAGGGAGGAAAACAAAAAAACAATCTTTCTGTTTTCTTTCAGTAAACTTTAATTATCCTGTTTCTTAAAGTGTGGTTCCAGGTCCTGCAGCATCACTAGAGAATTTGTTAAAATGCAGATTCCCAAGCCCTATCCTAGGCCTAATAGATCAGAATATCTGAAAGTGAACATGTCCCCCCTCATCCATTTGTGATTTCATGAGCCCTCAAAGTGATCATGATGAGAACCAAAGTTTGGAAAGCACTGTCCCGGGGGCTGGAAACATAGCTCAGTTGTAGAGCTCTTGCCCAGCACCATGCCCCGCACTACACACACACACACACACACACACAAGAAAGGAGAATGCAAACCACTGCCCCATAATTCCATTCCCAAAACTGGAAGTAGAATTACTGAGTAGGATTTGTACATTTTTAAGCCTTAGGGCATATTACCAGATTAACCTCTAAAATGTGCCAATTTAGGGGCTGGAGCGGTGGCTCAGCGGTTTCGGCGCTTGCCTGGCAAGCACGAGGACCCGGGTTCAAACCCCAGCACCACGTACACAACTAAGTGTTGGAGCAACTAAGGCCATGTGAAAAACTAAATAAAGTTGTTTCTCTCTTTCTCTGTCTCTCTCACTGTCCCTCTCTCTTTAAAAAAAAATAAATAAATAAAATAAAATGTGCCAATTTAGAATCCTGAGGCAGAATATGAATATATCATTTTCTTATAGTCTTATCAACACTAGTGTGAACTTTAAGAAAAGTTAAATCTTAAAGAAGGATTTTAAGCAGCTAACTGGACCTAAATCCAAAGTGAAACCTGATAGCCATTTGCTAATTTAGGGTCACATATACTCTGTTCCTGGGAGAACCACAGACTGAGCTTTTGGGCCCTTTAATGTGTACCTATTTAAATTGCAAAGATAAACAGCCTCTGAAAAGTCCCATTTTTGCTACCCAGACCTGACCAATGAACTGTGACCTACTGTCAAATTTAAATAACAACCATTCAGGACTGAGCACTTCATGCTGGCATTCCTTGTTTACATAGTGGAATGGACTGGAAACCTGGGCAGCAACTTTATATAAGCCAACCCTCTCTGTTCCTTCAGGTCACACTTTGGATTTGAACCCAAAACCTTTTTTTCCAAAAATTTCAACTTTTGAAATAAAGCCACCCTTTTTGTCTTAAAATCTTTCCTAGTGAATTTTTGTGACATTCTTTGGTGTCATGAGTTGGATCCAAAGGGACTTTCCCAGTTCTTGGCACTGTCCTGTACTTACACCTGGTCTTCTACAGGAGCCCCTTCAGCTCAGTTGGCCGTCTGTTGGTGCTGGGGCACACTGTTTGAGTCCTCCTGTATCCAGACCTCCCACACTACAGATAGAGAGGTCTTAGAGACTGTTTCAGGTAGGAGCTCACTCCCTCGTTTCAGTTATTGGGACTCAGTCCGTAAAGGTTACAGTGGAGATTCCCAGTTGTCTTAAGTTGCACCGGCTGATCGGACCCCACCAGATTCTCTAGCTTCTTTAATAACTAAAAATTATGGTTCAGAAACAGTGTTTGCTTCAGTTTCTGGACCTATATAACCTAGAATTATCTAAAACTTAACTGGCCTAAAAGGGGTTCTTTTGAATTCCAAATCTTGTCTTTTTTCATGCACAATTAGAATGGTTGAAAAAAACCAAGTCTCTGAGAGGCATCGGGAGACATCCTTTAATTGGTATTTTGAAGCTTATTAAGGGGCCCACAAATTAATTGTGCTTCTCTTAAAGAGAATAATTCCAAACTAAATCTCAAACTCAACAAATTAGAAAAAGAAACTAGCATTTGCACTAACAAAGCTAAACCCCCAGTGCTTCTGCAGCACATGGCTGCCTCCATTTCTCCTTGTCTACCATCTGGTGCTTCCCTACCACCTCCTCTCTCCCTCCACTCTTCTCCCTGCTTCACATTCCCCAAGCTCCCCTTTTCCTCTCCTCACATCCTGTTCCTTTTTCTGAACATTCAGACCTTCCCTATAAATGCCCTTTAAGATCCAGTCTAGAGGAAATGGAAAAAGATTGTCATATTTCTTCAATTAAATCAAAACATTTAGTCATCATCAAGGATTCCCCAAATTCCAAAACCAGTTCTCTTCAATTCAAGAAAGAATTTTGCCTGATCATTATTGGCACTTACCATCTTCAATTTTTAGGTCTTTACCAACTCAGTCTTACACTTTAAGGAACTGCACTGGCCCGGGGATGGATGAGAAATCTTGATGATTTTAAGATAGCTGGTAGCCTAGGATTTGATAAGGCACAAAAAGCAGCAACTAGCATAATAAAAGAAAGCCATTCCTTTAATTATTCCCAGAAAGCCATACCACTCTGTACCCAAAAGAAAAATGAACCTGCTCTTGATTGTTTTGATGGGTTTGAACAAACCTTTTAGCAAAACTTGGTAATTCAGGAATTGAAATGAGACTCTTAACTTATTTAACTTGAACTTTGTGACCCTCAGCACCATAGTCAGCAATGTGATCTTGTTTGGGCAGAAAAATGTCCCCATGAAATAGTATCTTTAGCCAATCAAAAGCCCTAGAAAAGGATAAGGAATTTAGTTATTCAAACCTTAGATTGTTGAGAGAAATCTGCCAAACTAATGCTCATCTAGCAATTAAAGATGGACACCCTAGGTGCCCTTACAGCTCAAATCCCCAAAAGCCTGGGTTTTTGTTTTTTTGGTTGTTTTTTTTTCCCCTGTATGTATACTGGCTGTTTTAAAAAGAATTGCCACAAATGTAAACTCCAGGTACAGTTAAAGCACGACAAAGGTTTCACCCTTCCCCTCCAGGCAAAAGTAGGAGTGTTCTGGGGACATTAAGGGAACTTCTCCTTTCCTTAAAACTAATGAACTAGGGGAATTAAGTATTTAAATTGGGTATGAGCTGGTCAGAGCTGTGGTTGACAACACCTGGGGCTACACTATCCATCCTCAACCCTGATGTGTGTTCATGTTCCCTCCCTAGAATTCCTACGGGCAGTTGGGATTGCTAGTCAACCTGACAGTTCCCAAAACTCTACTTTTTTCCTTCCAGTTAGGTTCTGTTAGAGTAAGGACATATGTGGAATTGAGCAGCCGTACATGTCATTGGTCATCACTTCTTGCCACAATGTGGAAGCCTCTCAGAGGAGTGACACACAGTAGCAGGCATGAGTTTATTAGACAGGAAAGGAGGAACAAGGAAACACTTTCAAGGGAGAGAGGAAAAGAGTAGGTTCTGTCAAAGAGGGGAGGATAGCATACTTCTCCCACTCCTCTTTTATTGTGGTTCCCAGGGAAATTTCCAGAGAATCCCTCCAGGTCCACTTCTTGACTTCTGACAGCAGGATTCCGTGAGACTCAAGTACCCACTGCACATGATCTTATCCCATGGAGGGGAGATTTTACTATTATAATGACATGTGGAAGATCCAAGGCAATTCTGAGTCCCACTCCAACCAGTTCTAATTGGAACTTGTTATTACAGATTTTATGTTTAGGGGACTTTGCTTTTAATTAGTCTGTCTCCCTGAGTTCTGGCATCTGATCTGCATAAAGGTCACAAAAGTCATTGTCCATCTGTCCATCTTTCCCCCACCAGGGTAACTTGTGTTCTTATCGGCAGGGAAGAGTCTGCATTTCTCCCACAGATAACAGGTTGTTTACTGAGGAATGTCCTGTTGACTTAAGCCAAAACAGGGCCACAGATAAATCACTTTTTAAAAGAAAGCATGTGGGGGTCAGCACAGAGGGCCCAGTTTACAGAGGTATCCCTTCAGTCCGTTCCCACTACTCACCTCTTTCTATTACTAGTTACTGTCTCAGGAAATCACTGCTGCTTACTCATCCCATCAGCCCTCATTTTGGGAGGGGTTTTCTGGAAGCTTGTCAAGCCCATATCTCTTTGTCCCTAAAAGGGAAAATGGTACTAGAATTAACACCACCAAAAATCCCTGGCCGTATAGTATTATTCAGGTATAACCATCTTCCTATTCAATCTCATTAACCTGCCCCCTCTTGCCTTCCAGGAATTACTTGAAAGCCTCTGGTTCTCTTCCAACAATGATATCAATCATTTCCATTGAGCAACGCCAGTTAAAATCTAGGTGAATCCTAAGCCACTCCTCACTATCAAGCAGTTTACCCTAGATCTCTTGGCTGGCATACAGCCTTTTGTATTTGGCTTTATACATAAGAAATTTGTTTCTTATACTGGCCATTGCAGTACTCCCACCCTACCTGTCCACAAACTTAGTGGAGGAAGATGGAGAGTTGTGCAGGATCTCAGAGCTATTAACCTAGCTTCAATACTTGGTGGTCCTCAACCCTCATACATTGTTGTGCAGAGTCCTCTCTGAGAGCAAATACTTTAAAACTGTTGACCTCTGTATTGCTTTCTTCAGTATACCAGTACACCCTGACAGCCAGGACCTCCTCTTCTTCACCTGGAAGGGCCAACAGTATCCTGGGCATGACTTCCCTAAGGATACACTGAAAGCCCCACCTACTTCTCTCAAATTCTTCAGCTGAGGTAACTGTTGTCTCCTTCCAATATGGTTCAACTCTGGGGCTAGAACTCAGTGGTAGAGCATTTGCCTGGCATGCACAAGGACTTGGGTTCCAACCCCAGCACCACATACACAACTAAGTGTAGGAAAAACAAAAACCAGATAAAAAAATAAAACTGATTCTCTCTTTAAATATACATACATATATATATATGTATGTATTTACACATACCCATACATACATATAGTCTCCAATAACAAGAAAAATGACAGAAGCAGACAGCTTCTACAAGGAATTGGGACAAGTCCAGAGTAGTTATCTCAAAAGGAGCCTGCAATCAGTTGAAATGTAGGGATTTTCTTTGCCCTGCTTTCCCTTATTGCTGTTTTCTTTTTTTCCTCCTCGGTTGTCCCTAAACAACTCGGTTGTCTCTTTGCTTGTCAGTTCACTGCTATCACCCATCCTAGTTCTTTTAATTACCCTCTTGCTAAAACTTGTCTCTAAAGATCCTTATTACAGAAGCCAATTTGACCAACTCTTACAAGAATTCCCTAACAACCTCTGGTACCTCCTTGATCCTTATACCTCCCCTATTGACTAGGCCCCATTTAAATTCAATAATGATTTCTATTATTGTCTGGCAAACCTAGCCATCTCTGATGCCCTCTATAAACATAAGAAGAGGAAAAGGAAAAAAAAAGAGAAGATAGTCGAGTGCGTGGGGAGATGACATCATCTTATACTCCCAGGTCTTAGCCATGACTGGAAACCTAACAAAATGTTGGGTATACCACCATACCCCTATGAAGCCTTGGTATAAGTGACTCAGTAATTATAACTCCCCAAAACTAATTTTTCTATTATCTACAGCTTTACAATGACTTCAAAAACCCAAGCATGAGGCCTTTACGGTACAAATCTACTTAACAAGACCTTTGCCCTACTTCTAATTTACTGCCCACCCCCTATTAAAGGTGCCCCCAAATATATACCAGCCTTACCCTCTAAAAACAGTACAACTGTTCTGCCTCTAATTAATTAATTAATTTTTTAAAGAGAGAGGGACAGTGAGAGAGACAGAGAGGGAAACAACTTTATTTAGTTTTTCACATGGCCTTTGTGAATCCAACACTTAGTTGTGTACATGGTGCTGGGGTTTGAACCCAGGTCCTCAAGCTTGCCAGGCAAGCGCCAAAACCACTGAGCCACCGGTCCAGCCCCTCTAATTTATTTTTTTAAAGAGAGAAAAAGAATCAATTTTAGTTTTTCATGTGGCCTTCGATGCTCCTACACTTTGTTGTATACATGGTGCTAAGGTTTGAACCTGCATGCCAGACAAATGCTGTAACCACCAAGCCACCACTCTAGCCCACCTGCCTCTAATTTTTAACTTTGTTGTTTTGGGTTTGTTTGTTTTCTTAAAAGTGAGAGAGTGACTTAGCTTTATTTTTTCACCAAGTTTTTGTTTTTCCTCCACTTTGTTGTGTATGTGGTGCTGGGGTTTGAACCTGGGTCCTCATTCATGCCAGGCAAGTGTTCTACCACTGAGCCACCACTCCAGCCTCCCAATCTAACTTTGAACTTTGTATCTTGATCAGAGTTGCAAAAGGGCTACTTACAAAGCGAAACACCTTTTTGTCAGCAGCATGAATCTTCTTGAAGCATGCATGGATACATCCACTGGAAAACGTCTCCTTCCATCACTGCCAGATGAATCATTCTGCCCTCCCTTCATTTCTTCCTTTCTCACCTCCCTTCCCACTAACAGTTCTCTTAACGTCCAAAACATGTCGGGGATCCTTTATTCACCTGTTTATTTTCATCTATGGCTACAGAACAGCTCTTTGGACCTTGACTTTGTGGACAGTTGGAAATTGGAAGGACTTACCACTTGAGATGTTTAGTCATGCCTTTCATCATATTACAATTAAGACAACTATCCTAACCCAAATGACACACTGGAGAAGGGGGTTCTTTCAGTTATCAGTGATTACCCTGATGACAACCCCTCAGATTATGAGAATGACAACTGTGGGCATTCCTAAGGGTATGATTTACCAAGAGAGGCAGTTGGCCTACATTTGGAAGAATACTGGGGTCCTGGCTAGGAGTTGGCAGGATGAATAAGTTAGAATGAATAAGTGATCAGAAGCCTTTCCTACATTGTTAATTGAATCACTTATCCCACTGTCCAGGCCTCTAGAGCTCAACAAAGATCTTTGGATTCCCTTGGTTACATAATCCTGAATAGCTGCACTGTATTAGGTTTCGTCCTTGGTGCCTGTAGTGTTGCAAAGACCTAATGTTATCAATGGATAAATAGTTTTAGTCAGGTTGAGTTGTAAACTTCCAAAATCTTAAAATTGACTAAATCCCTAAAGGATCTCTCAAAAGTCTTATTTCAGATATTTTTCAGCTAACTACTTTCTGACAGTGGTTGCCTCTTGCATCTTAACCAACTTAATCCAGACACTTTGATTCACTTGACAGGTTTCTAGGTGCCCTTTATGAGCAAACGGCTCCAGATGTTTAAGTGGTCACCATGCAGCAACCAGGATCCCAGTGTAGAACTGGATGGACCTAGAGCAGATAACCAACTATTCTGATGCTGTGATGGAACTTAACTATCTTAATAGATCATCAGCACTCTCTGCTAATTAGTTTGGGGAAATGGGGGAAATTATGGACTTTGAAAAAGCTGAATTTTATGAAAGAGCCTAAGCAGCTAACCAGACCAAATTCAAAATAAGTCCTGGTAGCCACTTACTGAATGTTGGGGAGGAGAGTCACACACATACTGTGTTCCTGGATGAACCACACATGGAAATTTTTTTACTTTTCCCTGGTATGTTCCTGTTTAAACTACCCAGGTAAACAACCTCTGACAAGTCCCATTTTGTCTCCCAGACCTGATGCAGTCAGGATCTCACTTCTTGTGTGCTGGCATTCCATGTTTGTATGGTGAACGGGGCAGGGGTGGGGGGTGGAACTTGGACAGGAACTTCATAAGCCAGCCCCTCTCTATTATTTCAGGTCATACTTTTGATATGTGGTCAAGTCTCCAGTTTACAAAATAGTTGAAGTGAAGTGCCCCTTTTTGCCTTAAAATCCTTCCTAGTTAATTTTTATTGACACCAGAATCTGCTTTTTTAAATATTTAGGTTGATTTTTTTGTTGTTGTTTTTATGTATTGGCATATATTTCTGATGGTATAATAATTTCTCCCCTAGTTAATTGTATATGTAAAATAAACATGTATATAATTATACATATTAACAAAATATGTAAAAAAAAATTGTGTGTCTGTAAATGAAGGTGCGCTTCACCCAAAAGAGTAAACATAATTCACCACACACCCAGTCTGGCAGTTATTTTGTGTTTAGCTTGAAATAGGGCTCTATTTTTTCCTAAATCATTAAAGCATTATTTCAAAAATCTTATTAATTCTGTCTTTCCACCAGGGGTTTCAAATACCACATATATCATCATGAATATTTGGGTATACTTGTCTGTCTGTAAGATTTTTTCTTTTCTTTGTTTTCCATATCTACAACCTGCTGGAGAGTAAGGTCAGTCTTCTTGGTTCATCACCCCCAGGAACTGACTCACTACCTGCTACATAATGAGTGCAACATCTTTGTTCAAGAGCATCTGTTTCTTCTATACTATTGCTACATTTTTTAATTATTTAGCTTTAAAATAAATATGTTATTTTTGCTTTATTTTTATGTATTTTGTACTTTCTAATTTTTCCTTGTCCTTCAAGGCAAGCATCAGACATACTTTAAAGTAAAAAAAAAAAAAAAGCCACAATTCTAATTAAAATATCACTAAATGTATGACATAATAGAAAGAACTATTATCTTTACTACATTGTTTTACTATGCAGAAGCATGTTACTTCTCTATTTTATTTAATTTATTTACTTATTTATTTTAGTCTTCTTGTCTTCCCTTAGTAGGTATAATAGCTTTTAAGTAATTCTCCTGGCCACAGTTTCTGGGTTTTAAATAACACTGTCTACAAATAATAATTTTGGCATCTTTACGGTATTTATTGCATTGGCCAGAGTTGTCACTACTAAGTAGCAGTAAAAACAACATGATTTTGGCTTTTTTACAGTGGAAACTAGAACCTTTAACCCATTTTGTTTCATCATCTCAGATGTGGAACCCTTATAAAACTTAAATATAGTATATAATGTATGCTATAATTATGGAATAATTATATAATTATAATATTTATTGCCAGGTGTGCTGGCACATGCCTGTAATCCCAGCAACTCAGGAGGCTAGGCAGGAGGATCACAAGTACAAAGGCAGCCTTAGCAACTTATTGAGGAATTAAGCAACTTAGGGACACCCTGTCTCTAAATAAATAAATAAATAAATAAAAAGGGCTGGGGATATGGGTCAGTGGCTAAGTACCCCTGGGTTCAATCCCTGGTTCGAAAAATATGTATATAGGTGCTGGAATGGTGGCTCAGCGGTTGCGGCAATTGCCTGGCAAGCATGAAGTCCCGGGTTCAAACCCCAGCACTATGTACACACCCAAGTGTTGGAACAATAAAGGCCTTGTGAAAAACTCAATAAAGTTGTTTCTCTTTTTCTCTGTCTCTTACTGTCCCTCTCTCTAAAAAAGAAAAAATATTTCACCTTTATAAACTCTAGATACTACTTCCAACCTATTTTAACGCACCTATGTCAATTTCATTAAAATATTCATAGAATTGAAAGCTTGGCACTTAATGGGGAAGACTGAAGACAAAGTTCTCTGCTGAGAGACAAAAAGGCAGTGATTTTGGTTTAAAAGAGGTAGAATGGGGGATGGAGTGGTGGCTCGGTTACTGCACTGGCATGCGCAGGTTTGAACCCCAGCACCACGTACACAACAGAGAGCACCAGGTACACAGGAACGAGTCAGAGCAACAAAGATCACATGAAAAACTAAATAAAATTGATTATTTGTCTCTCTCTCTCTCTCTCTCTCTCTCTCACTGTTCCCCTTTCGTTTAAAACAAAAAAAGGTGGAATAAAGGAAATTGCTTTGAGAATTTGTGTTTCACACCTCCGTCCATGACCCATAGTGATCCATGGGTGCCTGTCTTTTTCATTTATGGGATTTCATCTTAAGTCAGGTCTGGACGCAGGTTATTACAGGCTTAACTTAAACACCAATTGTGCGGCACTATTTTTTCAAAGTATCAAATCACAAATAGTTCTTCATTATCAAATTGCATGATTACAGAGTTTAGAATTTTTTTATTTAGGATTTCTGCTTCTAAGAATTAATGCCTTCCTTAATACATTATCTTTGAATTGATAGTGTAAGGTATTTCTGGATTTGAGAAATTATTGGTCCTTTTGTTAAGACGAAGTGGCATATGATTGGGACTAGAGACAGAACAAAGCACACAACTGCTTCGTGTACTAAAGAATTCCAGTGTTTGGCATTAATGAAATTTGTTTTAATATGAATCTGATTATAACTCAAGCAGTGTACAAAGATCCCATTACATAAATCAGGAAACTGTGCTTATTATGATGTGGAATTTAGAACAATTAATAGTACTGTATCTCCAAAAACTGCATCAGTAAATATTTCTGTCTGAAATCGCTGTGCAGATTTGCTCTATTCTTTATTTGTTGTTTTTATATTCTGTGGCAGAGCTCATTTGGTTGATTGAGTTGTGAATAGTTAGTAATTACTTGGGAAAAAAAGAAAATGGTGAGCAGCCTCTCTAAAGTAGAAGAGAAGAGAATAGAATAGGTTTGGCCTTGCAACTTAATTTTCAGTATGATTCTTCTACCATACTTGTGTATTCTGTACAGATTTCATAAACCTTATTTTATACAGACTTCTGTTGGTCATCAGGTACTTTAATTTTCCTGGCATGTTTCATCTTTTGTCATAGTTGTACCATTGCTCTCCTGGTTTCTGTTGATTTTTAACCTGTATGATGATTTTATGGTTACTTGCTTTAAAACTGAATGATATGTGTGAAAACTGATAAATAGTTATGCCTGTGATTCAGGAGAGAGAGGTATATTGAGCACAAAATTTTGATCAGTTGTCTGTCTTCTGAATGATATGCCTTAGGAAATGGTATCCTCTAACAAGATAAATTGTTATTTGTGTTATTTGCTGAGTTATGAAATATATATTACTCTGGATTCTCTTTTTAATCATAAATCTTCTGTTGAAAAAAAAAAGTGTCAGGACTCCATTCCTCTTACTCAGTTCCAGTGGACAGATGTGAAGAGTTTGAAGGAAGGATTGTTTCTACATAACTCGAGATCTTCAACACCATCAGCAACCAAAGAAAGGGAAAAGGGCAAATTCAAGTTGTTGGGAGACAAAGATCAACAGGTTGCAAGAAACAAAAGACGAAGAGGTCAAATACATAGATTTTAAGCTGTAAACTTAATGTCAAAAATAGTTTGTGCATGGGTGACTTTGGTTAGTAGATGCTTAGTACTTGCTACTGGGTTAACAATGTGTGACTGTCTGCCAGTTATGTGGCAGACTCTTCAGTACTCCAGTTCCCTCATCCCTAACATCTTGTGACTCACCAGTTGCAGTTGGCTTTGCATCCAAATCATGTCATTAATCTTATGTTGCTTCTATTTTTATTGCCCCTACACTGCTTCACCACATCATCTTTGCTTCCTAAATTATCTCTCTCTTCTTCATAAGTTCATACTCCACACAGCCATCAGGATTATCGGTCTGGAAGTCAGATGCCAAGATATCACTTACTAGTTTAAAAACCTACAGTGTTTTCTCATTATAGTCAAAAGTCCAAACTCTTCAGCATAGCACTCAAGGTCCTTTTTTGTTTTTTTTCTGTTGTTATTGTTGTTGTTTGTTTGGTTTTTTGTTGTTGTTGTTTTTTAGAGAGAGAGGGACAGTGAGGAGAAACAATGTTTAGTTTTTCATGTGTCCATAATTGCTGCGACACTTCATTGTGTACATGGTTCTGGGATTTGAACTCGTGTAACTCACGCATGCTGGTCAAGCGCCATAACTGCCAAGCCACTGCTCCAGCCCACACTCAAGATTTTTTACAATCAGATCTCACCCTCCTTTTCTCTGACCTGATATACACTACCATTCCTTTCCGTATACTAGCCATGTTGTACTGCTCAGAGTTCCCCAATCAGATTCATGCCTCTATGTTTTATTTAAGCTGTGTCTTGGACTTGAGTCCTTTAAGGTCCAGTCAGAATGTACCTTCTTTTTCTGAAGTTTTCTTCATTCTTTTCTCTTTTAGTACCTAACAGAATGAATATCTTCTCTGTGCTTCTATGTTGCTTTCTGTCTAACTCTTGTTAAATCCCTTTTCACTATGTCCTATAGCTGGCCTTTGATGAGTAACTCCATGCAGGTAATAAGTGGTCCTAATATCTGTCATTTATTTAGCCGAATGCCTGGCCCAGAAGATGTGCACAGCTTCTCATTTTATCTTCACAAACACCAGTGAAGTTGGTGCTACCATATTCTACTTCATCGAAATTTTGCAAATAAGTTAAAATGAGCCGAAAGGGTCTCACAACTGGTGCAAGTCAAAGCAAAACTTGAACCCCACCCTAGATTCCTATATTACCCACTGTCCTTCCTTTTAACTATTTTGCTGTATTTTTCCCTCTTCACACCTATATTTCCTGCTCTTCAGAAGCACTTATGTGCCTGCTCTTCAGAAGATACTTTTCTCTCCGTGCTTATTCACTGAATGTAGCTCCAGTTCACACAGTAGTCTGGCAGGCTGGTAGTTTCCTTTTCATTGAAAGGAAGTGTGCACCACTCATAAAAATAAAACATTTTTCAAAATCTTCAAAACACATATACAAAAAGTAATTCTGTATGTTGCTTATTAGAGATTCAGAAATGCTTAGCTTGGAGGTGGGTGGAACCTTTGCTTTATAAGTAAAACTAGCTTTTGTAACACACGAATAGCATAGAAATGTACAGCTGTAAAACAGTTTAAATTGATTTCTAGGAGACTGCCATCTTTTTACTTCTGTATTATGATTGTCCTCACAAGTCAGATAATCTAAGTGAGCCTTCACTGGCAGAACACATTTCATGTGAACTGTGAGATGGTGTACAGCAAATAGAAGAATAGTTGTGTTTCCAAAATACAAAGTAGTGCTTTTTTTTTTTAAAAAAAAACATGCCAAGTTGAAAAATAATTGCCATCTATCAGTGCTTATATAAATAAGTACGAAATCAGTTGTCTTTTTTCTGGATTGCCTTAAGACATTATAAATCCGAATATAACTTTTAACATCTTGAAATCTTGAGAGTAAGAAACAGTTAATTGTTTATTGTCATCTGATTTTCTTGTAGACGTAGAAAAATGTCATATAGATGCAATTTTTTAACGTTTTCTTTTCTGTTATTTCTCTAGTGTTGTTAATAACAATTCTTGTAGTGGAAGGGATTGCTGTGGCCCAAAAGACCCAAGGTAAAGTACTTACAATGATAACTTATTACCTGTTCTGCACAATGGCATGTCTTGTTTCAAAGGATTGAAACTTTTGAGTACTGTTTCCATAATCTTTCTGTGTATTCCAGTGACCTAAGGCTTTCTGTCAAGCTATCAGCTTTAATTTAACTGGGTTTAGCTGTAGTTAACTAGAGTAAATTGCCAACATAAACCTGCCAGTAAGTTAAAAAAATTTTGTCATCACTGCTACCTCCTAGCACACTGGATTATGTCCCAATTTTTTATGAAATTCATACTTTATCACTAAGCAAAAATTTAAAAATCCCTTCTTCCAATGTAAACAAATGAAGCATTTCTATGGATGTCTTCTCTGGAGCTCTTTAGTCCTGTTTATGAAAAAAAAAAAAAAGAAAAAGAAAAAGACTATACAATGTGCTTTTCAAGCCAGACTTTCATGTCAGAGTTGAGTACATTTCCTTCCTTATAACCCTAATCATTCTTTGTTTGTCAGAATTATATACATATATTATAAAAATCAAAGTATGTTAGGAAAAAAAACATTTCCCTTTCCTACTCTAGCCCACCCCACTTCTTGCTCAAAGGCAATAACTACTTTTTTGCTGATTTTTTT